>SNQJ01S0040947.1:74455-99259 GCA_010110895.2 Picea sitchensis
GACGCAACACCTGATCAAAAGAGCGGACCTAACTCTCTGATCAGGGTTGTGTTGGTTACAACAAAGATGAAGATAGCAAAATAGATAGTATTTTATAAATCTGAAAAAGGTTATTACAATCTCAATAGGGAAATCCCCAGTTACAGGAATAAACTGTCTTTTATACATCAAAAGGGAGAACAACCTCTTTCCCCAAAACATGGTAACCATATCCCCAAAAATTTACATTAGTTGGAACGACACCAATACCAGATGGACAGGATCGCGAAATGCCCAAGATGGTTCAGGGATCTGCGACTCCAGCTGTGCGGCCTCTTTATGGCTTGGTTGTTGCTGTGAAGAGTGGATCTGCTACGAGATGAATCCCTGGTCCTAGTCTCCAAAAGTTGTGGTCAAACATTCGTTTTAGTGTTGTGAATAGGAAAAACTCCGCGAATTTACTTCATTAATAAAATATTCCAATAGACAAAGGTAGGGGTATTTACCTCATGGGTTTAGCATAGTAAACATAGGTAAATAAGTGTAAAAAGGTTAAAAAGGTAATGAAAATGCAGCAGAAAGATAGCCCAATTTGGTGCCCAACATCTCCCCCCAACTAGCCTTATGCATGCCCTCATGCAGTTCGTCACCTCCGCGGGTCTGGATTTCGTTGACTATTGGCTTCCTGAAAATGGGAGAGATCATATTCTTCGGCCATCTCTATCCCTGGAACTTTAAAACCATCGGAGAGGTGGACATATTGCCACCAATATTCCGGGACGATATACGCTAGAGTGTAATCTTCTACTGGCAACCAAATAGTGGGAAACTGAAACCAGAGTCCTATCCATCGGACCCCACTTGTTCGGATACATGCCATATATCTGGACACTCTGGGGAGCACTCGTGAAAAATTTGGTGCTCCAAAGGGTTCCCTGTTCTGGATAGCTATAGGTGTCATCATCCACCTTTTATGACATCAATCAAGAGCTTCTTCATGAAATGTAACTATTTTCTTAACACAAAGATCAAGGCACCAATTTTGTGTCCTCGACATTCTGTCTCTATTTGTCGCGATTCCCAAAAGGTGTTGTGTAAATTAAACATGGTGACTGACCTCTCAGGTTCTCCTCTTACCATAAATGGCTTTGTAACCTTATTAGATTCAATTGTGTTAAAGCCCTCTGCCAGCTGATTTGGTTGAAAGTGTAAGAGGTGAGGAAACTTAAATGAATGTCTCCCACATACGGGACTGGATTGAAATCTCTGTCCAGACGCAACAGATATCCATGTAGGTAAAATTCACACATCAAATGTTGAGTTGGCACGTCGTGGTGCCTCATTATTCAGAGGAATTGTACACCATTTTCTATTTTATAACTAATCTTGTTTTTTATGCTCTCCATGCAGAATAAAAGGAAACATTCATGTAAGAATAAAGAATAACAAGAAGCAGGAGGGTGACATGCCATCACCTCTTGCACTAAATTAAACATCTACTCCTTGTCTTTTTTCAGCTCTACCACTTGTTTTTCCAGCTGCTCCATCTTGAGTTGCTACTCCACATATTCAAAAATAGTTGTAGAGGCTCTTTCCTGACTTCTTCTAATCTCGTTTTGATTCTGAGCCACAGTATATTTCCAAGTCTACACTTCGACCATTAAGGCATTCTCACGGTCTTCAAATAATCGTTCGACCGAGTCTGTTTGAGTAGCAGCAGAGGTTATGGCTACCTGGTCCGTCTGAGTCTATGTTTCTATTCCTATGGCCTTGGACTTTCAAGCTTGTTGCTTGTATTTCTTCATCCACTCCTGCATGTTGTGTACCTATTTCCTTAGTTTCCTGACCTCCATCTTAAGCTGCATTGTCTCTTTAAACTGTGGCTGATGTTTTTGTTTGGCTGGGAGTCTTACAACCTTCTCGCTTGGCTCTTCCATTGGCTCATTCATCGGGACCTCTTTTCTTGGTCCCTCCTCTTCGCCTACAGTTATTTCCTCTTGTTGTGCACTCACCGTGACCGGTGGTTCCCTTGCGATATTCTCTCCTGCTAAGGTGTATGTTTGAGTATCATCCACCTCACATGGTTGTGGCTTATGTGATAGAATTGGAGGAATGGAAAGATCTTCTTCTGTGCGCCAAAGGGAACGAGTTCGCCTTGCTCCTCTTGGAATAAAGGAGAAAAAGGAGAATTGGCAGGGATCTTCAATATCTGGTCCCGAGGTCGACGCTAGTTCTTGTGGTTCAGCACCAACCTCACGCCCTAGTTCCGCCAGCACTTCTTCCACGAGCTCTATGGTCAGAGTGGTCACGACCACTTCTTCATTCTAGTTATCCTCCTCCATCAACTCCATGGTGACAAGAGGTTCCTATGGAGTACTTTTGGTCAAAATATCAACCAATCCACCTGCTCCTGTCTGTTGTGAACCTACTTCTATGGTTATCATGCTATCAAACTGTTCTGCTAGTTCCACAGGTGAGGCTGGTTCTTATGGGGCATCCTCGACCATGGTACTAGTGGGCCTTTCTGTATCAACTTCTATGTCTTCCATTGGTCCCATGGTTTTGGCTTTCTCTTGGGGAGCAGCCTCTTCCTCGAATGCTTCAGCTTCCATCTCCATCTCTTCTAGTTCCTCTTGGTCAACATAGTCATCTTCTCCTGCATTTTCCCCCTTTGTGGCTTCTGGTTCATTTTCCCTAGCAACCACAGCGACTGCTACTTCTTCCTCTGTGGAATCCTGAAACAGTTCCCACAGGATTGGGATTTGTATGATGTCATTCATTACTAATAGTTGAACCATCCCATGGTGGGTGATGGTCACCAATACCTGTCGCGACTCCTGAGCCGAATGTGCCATTAGGTGAAGGATTCTCAATAAAAAATAAGGCACATTCAGTGAGAAATCCTCTGCTTGGGGAAATCGCAGGTGAGTTAGTATTCGGAGATGGTATTTGAATATGGTGGAGTATCTCCCTTCACAAGTCATATATCTCATGATGAACTCTGCTACTTCCTTCCATGGATGCGGCAGCGAATTTTGGTCGTATCCTCGACCCTTCTGCACAATACTTTCTCCTGCCTGTAAAAATGCTTCGGGAAACTCCGAAAGGATATACCTTCTTGAAAACCATCATTGTTCATTTTGAGGGAGTCCACTGACTTCTGCGATGGCTTCCTTTGTCACAGGAATTTCAATTCTGTGGACCCGAGAGCTTCCTTCTCTCAACTTCAGTGTGAATTCCATCGTAATTTCTTCGTTCGACCCTTTCAACCTATCAAAGTAAACATTCCAGCCTGCGTTCTCAAAGACCTGCCATACCTCCTAATTGTTCTGAACTATCATTGTATCTTTAGGTTTCACAGATCGTCCACCCATTTCTGCAGAGGTGGATTCAGCACGACGAATGCAGTTAGCTGGTAGGGGGAAAATGACAGGGCTCCAAATTGTTGGCAACTGAAATAACGTCATATTGTTTTTGGGAACGACGGATAAAACAGTGCTGGTATGTTTGAAAATGATGATAGATTGTGGTGGTACTATCAAAAATTTAATGCAGCATGTTGGGGAGGTGACTGGTTATGATTCTGTGCGTATGAGTACGCATTTCAACATATCAAGTTATGATTACAGGGAACTGAGATCATTGGATTCTAATTGGTGAGGATCATGTGTCATAATTTATTTGGTGAGAATCGTGTGTCATAATTATTCATAAATGTCATCGTTTATTATGGCGGTTCCCCCCCCCCAACTTAATTACGACCGTCCACAACACGTTTTGTTGTCTTTTTGGAATATTTTAATTAAATCCATAAAAGTCAGCGGAGACATACCTGGGGACCTACCTTATGGTGCAGTGGTAGCAAAAGGTCTGAAGGAGTAATGGAAATAGGGCGTAATGGTAGCAAGGAGTAACAACAATAGTGAGTAACAAAAATGATAGAGTAACAACAACGGTGGAGTAGCGACAGTTGTGGAGTAACGACACTGGCGGAGTAACGGAAGTTGCGGAGTAACAGCACCAGCGGAGTAACGACAGTTGCGGAGTAACAACATCGGCAGAGTAACGACAATTGTAGAGTAACAACACTTAGTGAAGTAATCAGTACACACCAGTGGAGTAATGACAACATATTTACAGCAGCACTGGTGGAGTAACAACACCGAGTGTTACATTTCTCCTGGCCATATTCCTTTGTTATTCCTGCAAAATACAAACAAGTAAGAAATTATTTTATTTTATTTTATTTTTTATTCTATATATATATATATATATTAGAGCAGAGTGAGAGTGTCCTTCATCCCAACAACCATTAAATTAGATGAGTCAGAAAGATGTTTAGCAAAGGCATCTCTAGAGGCTGGATGATGGTATAGTTTTAGAGGGTGTCCGTTTACTAAGAATGAGGTATGATTCTCATCTATTGTAACTAATCTGACCGTTCCATTGTCGAACACTGTGTCCACTTGATATGGCCCCATATAGCGAGTCCAAATATTGCCTTTGAAATCCTTAAATCGGGAATCATACAGTAATGCCCAATCTCCCACATGAAACACCTTACTTTGGATAAATTTATCATGCCACTTCATTCTCTGCTATTGAACAACAGTGGTCTTCTGGACAACTACTAACTGAATCTCGTCCAACTCATTCAGTTGTTCCAGTTAGTGTTTTTGTGCTTCTGATGGGTCTAGGCCTACTTCTAGAGCTGTCCTGAGTGTACTGATCTCAAATTCCACTTGAAACAAGGGGACTTTCCCATAGACTAATTCAAATGGTGAAAACTTAGTTTTGTTTCACCATGTTGTTATGTATGCCCATAAAGCTTCTGGAATTTTTTGTGCCCAGTCCTGGTGATGACTTGCTACTGTCTTTGTCAAGATATTTTCTAATACCTTGTTTATGCTTTCTACTCTCCCGTTCACCTGGGGGTGATAGGGGGTTGTCACTCTATGTTTGACTCCATATTTCTGCATCATCTTTCCTATCATGTGAGATGTGAACTGTGATCCTCCATCTGACACAATTTCCCTTGGGGTACCATATTGGGCAAAGATTTCTTCAAAAATAAAGTATGCCACTACTTGTTATGTTGCTCTTGTGACCGCTCTGGCTTCCACCCATTTAGTTACATAATCAATGCAGACCAGGATGTAAGATTTCTGATGAGAAGGTGGGTTGAAGGGTCCAACAAAATCAATGGCCCATTTCTCAAACGGTTCAAGGACTATCTGGGGTTGTAGAGGCATTTTATCTGCTTTCCCAGGTTGTCCCATCCATTGACATCTATCACACCTTTGAACATAATCTAGGGCATCACGAAATATGGAGGGCCAATAATATCCCATTTGTAGCACTTTGTGACCTATTCTCTTATCTGCAAAATTTCCTCCACAAGGTCCATCATGTGCAGCCTTCAGTATCTCATAGATATTATCTTCTGCCACACAATGTCAAATCTGTTGGTCAGCCCCTGTATGAAAGAGATATCCTACCATCCATGAATATCGGGTACTCTGGTGAATAATCTTCCTTTTCTCCTTAAATGACAAATGACGAGGCACCTTCCCTGAAGCAAGATAATTAGCAATATCTGCATACCATGGAGTGTTAGCAGATACTGCAAAAAGATGTTCATCTGGAAAATTATCTTCAATTGGTGTATCCTTACCCTCATGTTCTATCCTAGATAATAAATCTACAACCACATTGTCCTTCCCTAGTTTATCTACTATACTAATATCAAATTCCTATAGTAGCAAAAGCCATCTTGTGATACGACCAGGGGTAACAGGTTTATTAATTAAATACCTAATAGTTGCATGATCAGTATGCACAAAGGTAGGATACCCGGTAATGTAGTGTCGAAATTTATTGATGGTGTAAATGACAACAAGGAACTCTTTCTCAGTCACTATGTAGTTTAATTCAGTAGGAGCCAAATTCTTACTAACATAGTAAACTATGTATGGTATTTTTTCCTCTTGTTGTCCTAATACTGCACCAACCGTTGTTTGGGAAGCATCAATATGAATATGGAAAGGTAATGCCCAGTCTGGCCCTCTAAGGATTGGAGTGCTATAGACCAATTCCTTAATTCATTTAAAGGCTACATCACAGTCCTCTGTCCACACAAAATATGAGTCCTTTGTTAGCAATTGAAAAAGTGGATGTGCTACTTTAGAAAAAAATTCTATAAAACGCCTATAATAACTAGCACAACCAATAAAGCTACATACTTTCATGGGTGTTTTGGGTGTCAGGAAATGTTGAATTACCTTTGTCTTTGCTGGATCCATCCAGATTCCTTCAACTGAGAGCAAACGTCCCAGAACAATACCCTCTTCCATCATCATATGGCATTTTGTCGTACTCAATGAGACACGCACTTGTATACACCTTTCGAGAACTTTTTCTAAATTTTTCAGCCCTTCAAGAAATCAATCCCCATATGGAGTAAAGTCATCCATGTAGATTTCAACACTGTCATCTATCAAATCAGAGAAGATTCCCAAAATTGCTCTCTGGAACGTTGCAGGAGCATTACACAGGCCAAAAGGAAGGACCCAGTATGCGAATGTTCCCCAGGGGTATGTGAAAGTGGTTTTATCCTAATCTTCAAGAGCTATCTGGATCTGGTTATACCCACTAAACCCATCTAGAAAAGAAAAAAACGTTTTGCCAGCCAATCTCTCCAGAACTTGATCAATAAATGGAAAAGGAAAATGATCTTTCTGTGTTGCCTTATTCAATTCTCAATAATCGACGCATATTCACCATTTACCATTTTTCTTAGGGACCATTACTAATGGGGAGACCCATTGGCTATCTGAGATGGGGTAGATAAAACCTATGTCTAGTAATTTTTGAAGTTCTTCTTTCACAACATTTTTCAATGCGGGGTTCATCCTTCTCTGAGGTTGTTTCACAGGATGACAATCCTCCCTAATGTATATATGATGGGTACATGAATTAGCAGGGATCCCTTTCATATTTGTACAATCCCTTGCGAAGGCCTCTTTGTGTTTCCGAAGGACATCCACGAGTTTCTTATTCTGGCATTCTGACAGGGTTGGATTAATATTCAGGGTTTTCCTTGGTTCTAGTTCAACTGGGACACTTTCACTGGGTGCATCAACAGGTAGTTGCTCTGATCCTTCTTTTGTTTCAATTGTTTCATGAGTTTCACAACTTAGGATAGATTCTAGGAATTGTTGATTTGTTTCAGAAATGGAGAAAGGATCATCCATAAAAGAGGTAATTACATCATCTTCCGATTCTATTTTCAACTGAAGGGCTTGTCCAATAGTGAGAACTGGCCTCAATTCCTCATTTTTTGTTTCAGACTCTTTCCTAGATAACATTTTCTTGTTTCCTGTTGGTTTTACAGATGGGTTTGGTTCTGCAGGTGGGTATAACACTAAGTTCTTAATGTTGTGCCCATTGGAAATAACCATGTGCCCTGATCGGCACCCTATGTAAGCATCTGCAGTAGCCAGCCAAGGTCTACCCAAAATCAAAGGATGGCTGCCCACCGAAGATTGCGCCTGTAAGACCAGGAAATATATGGGATAGTGCCATGAATCTACTGAAATTGTTACATCTTCCAACTTTCCTATAGGTTTGAGTGTGGATCGGTCTGCCAATTCCAATACTGTAGGTGTATGTTTCAAGTTATGAAGACCTAATGCATGCATGGTTTCAGTGGTGATAACATTAATGGCAGCACCCAGGTCTACCAGCACATTCGGAATCTGTACCCCATTAATTTGTACTATCAGAATTGGGTTCCCTGGATCTCCATACTTTTCAAGCATTTACTTTCCTGTCATGAAATCTAATAATTTTCCCATAACATGAATGGTAAAGGGGCCTTTGGATTTCTTTGCAGATTTCTTTGAACAATATTCCCTAAGAGTATTTGCATATATTGGCACATCCTTCACATGGATGATTTTAGGGGCTAAATTTCACTCATGGGCTAATTTTCGATTTTTTTTTCCAAAAACGAGATTCGCTATTTTAAAAATGATTCACCCAAATTCTATAGGATAAAATTATTTTGCCTTAAAAATCGCCAAAATTTTATAAAAACTATATAAAATCCTTAGAAATTTGAATATTTTTACAAAAATATCGTCAAACATTTATAATTGGCATATGAAGGATTAGTAAGATTCGCCAAGGTTTCTACATTTTAAAAAAAAAATCCATCCTTAAAATCATCCCTGATCCTTCATAGCTTGTAACAAGGGAATTTTAACAAATAAGTTTTGCAGTTCTACTAATAAATCAAATTCAGCTTGAGGGCTTGATTTGCTTAAAGTTAGTCTCTCTGGGTAAGGTGGTTCAGATTGATGTTGTTTTATAGGAGATGCCTGGTTTCTATCAGTTTGTTTTGGATCTTTACTAATTGGTTCTCATTCCTTACCTTCACTATCGAGTTGTTCAAGGATAACTGGAGGAGGTTGAACATTAATTGTCCGCCCTGATCGTAGATTCATTTCATACAACTCTACATTTGAAATGCTATATGAAGGTAGGTTAAGAATTTCATTTTGATGAACTCCCCTGCTATTAGGATTTGGATCAGGTTGGATTGGGAGCTGAGGATGGGCAGGTTGGTTACCCGGAGGCACATTAGAGGGCAGTTGGAGTTGTTGTTGTGGCATCGATTGAGGAAACTTCCCAGGAGGGGTTCCTCACCAAGTTGGAGCCCATGGGGAGCTTGAACTTGCTTGAGGGTTCCACTACTGCCACGGTGGGAACTGGTATTGTGGGCACATGGAAGGATAGGGCATGGACTGAGGATTCATATTGGAATTATTGAAATATTGAGATGGATCTGAGTACATACCTTGATTTCCCAATGGTGGTCGAGGTTTCCATGGCTTTCTAGACCCCATGAGGTACAGTTTCTCCATGTCTTTCCCTGTTCCTTGAAATACTGCTTTTAGGCCTGGCAGGGAGGGGTATGAGCTTGTTGCATGATTTAGCTCACAGATTGCACATTCATCTATGGATTTTAGTGGACATTCCCTCTTTGGATGCTTCTTTCTACACATCGGGCAGAATATCGCCATGGTCCTATCCAATTCCGGTTTCTTCTGTTTTACTTGCAGCATATCCATCTGTGCTGACAGGGTGCTGAGGATATCCGTCCTCAGATTGTCTAGTAGGTTTCCAATTTCTATTTTTGTAACACCTATGCTAGACCCTTTTACTGAGCGAATTCCTTGTTTGTTTCTTGCAAGCCCCCTTGATCAATGAATGCATAATTCATAGATACCTTTGAATGTTTCCTTAGAGATGTCTCATTTTCCCACAATGTTCAATAGTTCCATTGAGTCCTCACGTAAATATCGGAGGAGGATGATTTTTAGAATTTCCTTATCCAGGTCAGAGTGACCCAACCTCTGTAAAGTGTAGTTGAATCATTCCACACAATCTTCCAAACTCTCATCTTCTTTCTGTGCAAACTTGAAAAGATCTTCCTTAATGTTCCGAGATTTATAGTAATCCTCGTATTTTTACAGAAAAGTTGTCTGCATATCATCCCATGTGGAAATAGTACTTCCTTCAAGGCCCATAAACCATCGCAGAGCCGTCCCTTTTAATGTAGAGGGAAAAAAATTTAACTTTTGGGCTTCCGTCGTATAGTCATACCCTCCGCACACTATGTCGAATTTGAATAAAAATGTGTCGGGATCTTCTGAAAAAAGCCCATGAAAGTTTGGTAAGGCTGCTAATGGGATAGGCATAGTGGGCGCACCAAATCCCAGGTTTTCAATTGGAAACTCGATAGTGGAGGTTGTGGGAGCCATAAATATCTTCCAATAACCACTGGGTATTTCACCAGACTCTGTAGGAGGTGGTTGAGACTTCCTTACCCCTTGAATCTGAGTTGCTTTGGCAACACTTCCCCCATCCCTTGGTGATGCAAATATTCCTTCGATCCCTTCTCCTGCATTCTGATGACTTGATCCCTTGGCTATAACCTCCTCTTTCTTACTGGAGTGGTCTGACTATGTCGAGGTTCTGCTTGCGACCTCTTCCCCTTTTGTTACTAGCATAAGATTGCCTTGGTCAGGTATGCTACTAGATGTTTCTTCAACTACTGGAGGGACTTGTTGTGTTGTATCACACAAGAGTGATGTAGACAGCACTAGTTGGTATATTGATTATCCCTCAAACTTCACTCTTTGTGCCCTTGGTCTCACAGCTGCGCGGGATGATGTTTTTGACTCGGCCTTTTCAATAATCTATTGGATGTAGGTCTTTCTTCCAAAATATGGTCCTCCCTTCTTTGGGGCTTTCCCTTTGCCCCTGTTATCTGATTCTTTATTCATACAAGTGTTGGTATGATGGAGGGTCTTGGCATGAAACTACAATGCTTTAGTCTTGAAGTAAGGTGTCAAAGGACCATTCCTTCCCCAAGACAAAAGATCTTACGAAAAAGAAAGGCAGCTAAAAAAAAACAAGAATCTAGGGTTCAGGGCCTGAAGCAGGGCGTCAAAGGGCTCTTCCCTCCCCTGGAAAAGAACAAAACACACTACGGAAAAGACCTGATACTTTCCAAATATGAAGCAGAGCATCAAAATACTCCTCCCTCCCTAGGGTAAAATCTAGGGTTTCCAAAAAAAACACAATGGTTTGAAAGAAATAAATCTAACTCAGGGTCTGGAGTAGGGTGTCAAAAGACTCCTCCCTCCCCGGGACAAGAGATTGATAAAAGAGGAAAAAGAAAAAATAAAAACAATCGAAAAGATCACCTACGCTCAGGACCTGAAGCAGAGTGAGAAAACCCATTCTCTCCCCAAGATGAGAGATTCACCCTCTGGTTGGTCCGGATCATTATCTTGCACCTTGTTAGCCTCCCTAACAACAACGCCAAAATGTTGGTGTCCAGGTATGAACGATTTATTCACCCTTTTCTTACATTAACTTATCAATCTGGGTGCATATCCTTTCAAGGCAATGTGCAAGGTAAATGTAGGGGCAAGAGTACAATTCATTCTAGCCAAGGGTTCACGATTAAGATTCAAACATTACTGTCAACTGGATTAACTACAACTTTTGAAAAGCACTCATCAAAATCACACACTGTAACAGCAAGCATAAACTAATAAATGACGCTATAACAGAAAGCATAAAACTGATAAATAACGTACTGTAACAGCAAGCATAAAACTGATAAATAATACATTGTAACAGCAAACATAAAACTGATAAATAACACACACAGGAAGACATAGCATCGGATCAGAAGAGCAGGCCCAGCTCTCTGATCATGGCTGCGTTGGTTACAGCGAAGATGAAGACAACAAAATAGATAGTATTTTATAAATCTAAAAAAGGTTATTTCAATCTCAGTAGGGACATCCCCAGTTATAGGAATAAACTGTCTTTTATACATCAAAAGGGAGAACAACCTCTTTCCCCAAAACATGGTAACCGTATCCCCAAAAATATAGATTAGTTGGAACGGAACCAGTACCAGATGGATAGGATCGCGAAATTCCCAAGATGGTTCAGGGATCTGCGACTCCAGCTGTGCAGCCTCTTTATGGCTTGGTTGTTGCTGTGAAGAGCAGATTTGCTGCGAGATGAAGCCCTGGTCCTATTCTCCAGAAGTTGCAGTCAAACATTCATTTTAGTGTTGTGAATAAGAAAAACTCTGCATCTTTACTTCATTAATAAAATATTCCAATAGACAAAGGTAGGGATATTTACCTCACGGATTTAGAATAGTAAACATAGGTAAATAAGTGTAAAAAGGTCAAAAAGGTAATGAAAATGCAGCAGAAAGATAGCCCAATTTGGTGCCCAACGCCTCCCATCATCTTGAACACTATGTATCTCGATCGGCCAAGGGACAAGAACCCACCTTTCTATATTTCATTAGCCATAAATGGCCTCCGCTTCGACAACTGCATGCTTGATTCAGGGGCCTCAAGAAATGTCATTTTATTGAAGGTAATCTAACAACTTGGTTTGAAGAGAACCCGACCTTATGGAATTTGTTTTGGTATTGATTCATAGAGGGTTGAGGTATTTGGGGTGTGTGAAGACATTGAGATATTTCTGATCGATTTTCTACATATCAACATCCTCATGGACATATTGGTGATCGATGTTCCAGATGCCTGGGGGATGCTCTTATCGAGCACCTGGTCCTCAACCCTTAGGGTTTTCTTAGCATAAACCTTACACATGCATATATTCCCATCGGTGATAACACATATGAAATCTTACATAACAGGAAAAAGAACTATACACATGTGATGGATCTAAGGAGCCCTAATTATGTCATTGAACACTATTGTTAGCACATGGGTGGACCCAGGGTTCAACACTACAACAACGCACCAACAAAACCCTAACTACCGGCCCTTTCAGAAACACCTGCAAAGCAAATGAAGTCTCACCCGAGGTAGAGGCAGGGGTGGTTGCAGGACTCAAGTGTCTACAACCTTAGCTAGGACACAGATCTGTGATTGTACTACTTAATAAAGAAATTAGCACCTTTAGTTCTTTAACATGCAATCATTGTCTACTTCGTTGATAAAACAAAGCCTCATAGTATTCTCAGTAATCCACCGTATACAATCACTTAGCATAAGTAAAATAGGTCAGATGTAACTGATCAAGCACTGATCATAAGCAAATCTATCTAATCATCTCAAAGAACTAAGAAAAGAAAACATAAACACGTTCAGACAAGCACCAAACAAGATAACACAATGTTTACGTGGTTCATCGCTCTCCTGGGGCTACATCCACCAACTCTTCTTCTTTATTGCCTTTAGTCAATCTATTACAGCACAGAGCCTCTAACCCTTACTCTACATAGGACAAAATATCTGTGTAGCTCACTAGATCCTTCTTCCTCATGTTACAACACTAAGCCTTTCACAATATGTCACAACTACTTGCACTCAACTCTGCAAGTCTCTTGCAATCATGCACAAAGAATCCAAATCCCTACTTGCACTTAGCATACATTCACATCACTTAGATCTAGCACTTAGCCTTTCATTCGTCTCCTCTCCTCTTCCTAGCCTATGCATCTATTTATATATAAAAAAATAGGCCTAAACATGGGTAAACCCATGGGCCGACATCCCTTTCCTGTTACATATTCTCAAAACCCCAAAAAGAGGCCCAAAAGGGGGCTGATATTCGGTGATCTCCACCTCATCTTTCTCTCCTCCTTCAATAGGCTGTAGAAGTCCAAAAATAGGTCAACATGACCAAAAAACTCCCAAAACTTGGTCAAGGGCCAAAAACTACTATGATATGCTTCCACGGGTTTTTATGTATGATCCATCTGAGTTGCCATTCATACAAGAAGATTCCATAGAGATGTTTCTCCCATGGAAAAATAAGAAGAAAATTGAAAAATACCATGGGAAGGAGCTGGGATCTATCCATGTTATGCAGGAAGAATATGAGAAACATGAATATATTGTCAAAAAGACAATCCACACAGAGCTTCCACACATTGAGAATACACCTTGCATCGATTTCAATGAAGGAATTATTGCGCTCATGTGGGACAAAAGAAAGGGAAAGACCAGATATGACCAAAAATATAATAACTCATGGCTTGGCCCTTGCATCATCAAGAAGAAGTCTGATAAAGAAAGGTACTATTTGGAAACATTAGACAGGAGGAAGATGCCACTACCAGTGGATGGATCTCTTCTCCAACCTTACATACAGGTCACATGACTTCTTTAGGTCCCATGCCCCAGGTAAGTAGGTAAGTCATATTGATTTCCCTGCATTTTCTTCTTGATTTCTCATACTAGTTTAGATGCATTTCATTTTCATTTTTCTCTACTTTCATATTGATTTTATGCTTAGCTTAGAAACTTTTGAAAAATGTCAAAATTTTTCTTTTTTAGATTAGTTTTCATTTTGAATATATATATATGTGTGTGTGTGTGTGTGTGTGTGTGTGTGTGTGTGTGTGTGTGTGTGTGTGTGTGTGTGTGAAGGATGATAACACCACCCTATATGCTTTGATCCCTTTGTCTAAGTTTTTGGCAAGAACATGTCTACCAGGAGATGTTGTGGTTCTCGTGCACTCTACGATGAGCACATGTCCCCAAGTAGGAGCCAGATGTTATCCCCATTTTTTGGATAACAAAGGAGATTATATCTTGAGGCCCTCAAGTTGCATATATGGTGTGTCGAGAGACTACATGACCAACAATATCCTTTTCCACAAATGGAGACCCTTATCACCACCACGAATGGTCAGATATTTTCAGATGGCAGCCACCACATTAGTTGGCTTCCAGAAGGCAATGGGTCTTGCTACATGAGGTACAAGTTAGTATTATTCCAATATTTAAGCCATTTGAGCATGTTTTATCTTATATTTCTCTAGATTTCATGATATATGCTTGGACATTATGCCTTTTTCCCTGCTTCACCTTGGTGGTTGACATTGTGCCCTAGTAAGTGATCTTCCTTGGGGATGGGTTTTCTACTAGGAACTCCCTTGAAGATCCATTATACCATTCCCAACCATACTTACCACTTTCCATCACTGTTCCCCCCCATTTTCCTTATATCTTGGGATTTTAGGGTGTATTGATGCAAGAAGGAGTTTTCCCTCATTCTATTGGAAGGGGATGAAGGCCCAGAGGGATTGATGTTGGGTAAAATCTAGAAGCCTATGTATAAACCTTCTAGATTCTTCACCCAAGGATCAACCAATAAAGAAATGAAATTCTTATCTTTGAGTAAAGGGGGACCCACAATAAAATATGATTAAAAATGCTTAAAAGGTTAGTTGAAGGATAGGAGGTGTCATCACGAGCCAACCTATCATGTCCATGAATATATATTGGTATGAAATTAGCATCATATGGTCACCAAGTTGGGGTGATGGCTCTTAGTTGCATGGATAAGAGAAAGGGGGTCTCATCATGAACCAACCTTCTCATTTCCACTAGGGGTTTGTGGGTGACATTATCATTATCTGGACACCACGCTAGGGCATTGGTCTTCAACCTTTCCTTAAAATTATGAAAGAACTAAAGAATGGAAAATAATGGGATTGGAAAAAGTGCATTGAGGATGAAGGTACCACACACCCTCTACAAAGGAACCCATGAAAGAGACACTATGACCTCTTGTATGTCATGAGCCCTATGCCCATTGAGTCTTCACCCCAACCACCTCACCCACTTTACATGGATTAGAGAGGGATCTCTTGGAAACTCTCCTTTACCTAGTGCAATATCTGCCCAATAAGACACCTCATCAACCCTCCCATATTCAAGCTTGACAAGTCGCATGATGTCTTTGAGAATTTAATTGTTTGATATAGTGATATTTGATGCACATTGATGGGTATTCTATATGCACTAAAATCACAATAAAAACCCTCAATTAAATTGTCAACCTGGGGTAAGTAAACTTAGAGTTGTAGCAGAATATATGCCAAAGGTAGAAGGGCTTGTAGTAGTATAGTCTAACTAAGGAAATGGATATCTAAGGGATAATCTATTCAAGCAAAGCTATCTAATGAGAAAACCCTAATAAGCAACTTGAAACTATGTAACCTAAGTACTTTTGGACCAAGGATCGATGGATAGTTCTAGGAAAACAAATGAAAACCCTACTTGAAGCAAACTAGTTCATAACAATAAGAAAAAACAACTATTTAAGCATAACAATAAGCAAATAGCAAAATCAAACTACTTTAACTAGCCTACCTTAATTCAATGAGAAACTATCCTATGAATTCAAGTAAATAAACATGCAACTATACTATCAAAACAAGAATAGACAAGTAAGCAACTTAACCTATTAAAGAAAGTAAACAACTAACTACTCTAAGATAACTTCTACTACAAGTAAACTAATTAATACTACTCATTGAACAACTAACTAAGCTAAGGGGCAAGCGAACTCTATTCTTAATTCAAAATTCAAAACTATTTCTAATTCATAAAAGGAAATATATTTAATTGAAAGAAAGAAGAACTAACAACTAATTTTTAATCTATGATAAACAAAACTTCTCTCTAATCTACCAAAGCAAAAGACTATCTATCCTACAACAACAATAAAGCTATCTTCTGATCTATGAAAGAAAGAAACTATATTTTAACCTATAAAAACTCAAATATAGTGTTGGTGGTTGTGTGAATGTCTTTGGTGTCTTATAATATCTCGATGGCACTTGACAACAAAAGATAATTCAAGTGGTATAAGCTCAATACTAATTTCAATAGAAAAGTGAAAGGTGTGGATTAAACAATCCAATGAGAACTTAGCCATTACAGAAACAATCGTCAATTACCCTGCATATTCATGTGACTATCAACCATCAAACATACAATGAGATTTTAATTGTACTTCTATGCTATGCAAGCAAAATTCATAAGTAGATTCAACCATTAACTAAGAATTGGAATTGCAACCTAATTCTAGGAAAGAAAGGACATAAAATGAAACTATGCTATATCTATTTTAACAATTCAAAGTGCAAGTAGGAAAATGCTTAAAAACATAAATTAAAGCATGACATATAAAAATTAAACTAATGAATACATTAACCATCAACTAGTTAAGCAAGATCTACATGACAATAGAATAAGCAATCTACAATTAAAAATTGAAACTAACCCTATCCATCTACCGAATCCTTGTTAAAGAAAACATAAATTAAAACTATGTTCTACTCTATTTCAAACTCTCTTTTAAACTTGTTTCTAAAAGCATAAATAAAACACAATCTAATATCTAATTGCACACGGGGTTAGTCTATGAACTTGCAAATTTGTTCCTAACTACAAAATCAATGCATATTAACACAAGCCTTTATACTAACCTGCAAAAGAGAGTTAAAATAATTGAACTACAACAACAAATTAGAAAGTAAAGAAATAAAAGAACAGTTCATGTACAGGAAATAAAAAGAGACATCTAAGATATGAAATGCATAAATAACTTAAAGAACAGTTACCAGACTGTTGGTGGGCTCCCCAACAAGTCTTGGTCACTTCTCAAATGCACACCATGAGCTCATCAAAACAATTTCACCATTAAAACTTGAAAAACACAGTCTTATACAATTCTAGCAATTGAAAAATTTTAAAACAAAGGAAAACGTTTTTATCTCTATCCTCTACTTCTTCTACTGCTTCTTAGCTATTGTATGACCACCACAATGGTATTTATAAGATTTACAGACCAAGAGGTCGACCACTGGAGGGTTGAACCACTTCTAAAAACATCAAATCGCATTAATGGTGCCCTAACTGCCGAAATAGAGTGAACCAATAATCACCCTGCTCAACAACCTAAACTAAGTTGTCAAGAGTTCAGTATCTGTAGGGGGAAAGCACAAGAAAAACCCGTGTTCCTGTTTCTCCCACCACTAGACTCCAATACCATAACCACCAAATTTCCCACTGTTTTTGTGCAGGATGAGGTGTTGGACGAAGTGCCAGACCAGGTACCGGATCGAGTACTGGATGGAGTGTCAGAAGCAGAAACGTGATGCGATTTCACCCTATAACACCAAAAAACGTGAATTAGATCCTTGGAAACATAAAAATGTAATGAATTATACTCAAGATCAATATAAAACATGAATTATACATACTTGGAGTGGATTATACCGTTTTGGCACAAAATTCTTCAAAAAGATTGTCCAAAACATGAAAAACACATATATACATTCGGCAAAACTGTCTAATAACTCTCATAAAATTGATATTATATTGGGCCCAACATTACCCCCACACTTAAGATTTTGCAGCTCCCACTACAAACAAAAACAAAATTACCCCTCGTGACTAGGCTTGCTAAGGAGGATCGGCTTTGGAAGCCTCTCCTTCATGATGTGAAGACTTTGCCTTACGCCTCTTCTGTTGCTTTAGTTGTAGTTTGAGGTTGTGTTTGGATTTGGTCATCTCATCAACCAACCATTGAAGGGAGTTAACCTTTGCTTGGAGGACTACATTATCATGATGAAGGTGTGTGTCTATTTTCTTCCTTTCTTTCAACTGTTGGAGAAGCTGATGGTTTTATTTTTGTAGCTTCTCAATGGATGGGGCAGAATCAGTGATCTCGGAGGAAGGCTTAGATCCTTTGAGGGATGTGGACAATCTATCATTATTAGGATCTAGAGTAGGCATGGGTGAAGTAGGATTGATGGGGAATTGATAAGGAGAGGTAGGTTCTAATTTTATCTTTATCTATGGCTCTAATCCATCCATAGAAACTTCCCTAAGTCTCTTGTGAGGGATCTCAAGATCAGAGGACACTTGGATAGGATCTGAAGCAGGAAGGGGTTTTGCATAAGGTTTTGTTCTTGTGCTTCGGGTACTCTTTCGAAAGGGTCCTTTACCAAATCGATTGGCTCCCCTTCTATTTGTGGGAACGATGAGAAAGTCTTGTTGAATTACTTCTTGGAGATTTTTAGGTGTGGGATCAAGAGAGATTGAAGGCATTGGGGGGTTAACAATAGGCTTCTTTCGGTCTTTGCTCTTGGTATTTTTACCCAATGAGGAAGTAGAGAAATCAACAAGTGTTTTGTATTGTTCCGGCAAAGAGAGGGTTTGTGCAAGGGGGTTTGGAGTTCTTGGAGAGCGAGGCTTGGATGGAGAGATAGTTCTTAGTCTAAGTGGCTTTTTTCCGGTCTCAATTGTCAAGTGAGGGTTTGTGAATTGATAGATAAATGCATCCCAAGTTTGCCCATGTTTCTCTAATTCGACTAGAACAAGGAGTTTGATCAAGCCATGGTGAAAGAGACTGTTGTGGGGGTTAGTCACATTCTTCCTCACTTGAGAGGACATATTCTCCAAGATTTTTAGAAAATAGACGGGGAAGTTCAAAGGTTTGTTGAACTGAAAATGAGCCAGCAATCTAAAATGACAATCTTTAAAAGTGGAATATCTACCTTCACATGTAATCAACCTCATGATGACAATGAGAGGGTTGATCAATTCCTCCTTTATCCACTCCCTAGAATATCCTTTTTCTTCAGAAATGTTCTAGAATTCGGGCTTAAAAACCTTGTTATAACTTGAGCATGGAAGCTGGTGGTTTTTGAACCATCTATCTCCCATTCTTGGAAGCTTCGTGGCTGCAGCAATGGACTCTTCTAAGACCTCAAAGGAAAGAGACCCCACACGTGTTGTCTTCCCATCGAAACTGAGAGAAAATTGCATGGTGAGGTTGTCATCGTGGCCCTGCAAGTTAGACAAAAATGAACCCCAGCCTGCACAAAAAAACACCACTCTGCATTGTGAAAATTTGGGAATGGAAAAAAGATCTACATAGGAAGAGGGTCTATACCTCTTAGGCATTGTGGTAGAGGCGAGATTCACCAGGCAAGGGCGTGAACGGGCCAAGAGATGGCACGAATTGGGTACCGGCTGAGCGTAATTCAAATAGGCGAAGAAATGGCAAAGGTTGGGCACGATTTCTCAACACAGGACAAAGCAAATGGCAAGGGTGAATTTAGATAAAGGTTACCCAGCCCGAATTTGAATGCACCTATGGTGGAGTAGGTTGCACACATGTGCGCACGAGCTTCCATGTGTGGGAATTTTCGAATTCGAAGGCTCATTTTTGGGGGCAATGTAATGATGCACAGTTAGATCAATGTCCAAGTCTTTTGACTTGGACATTTGATCATGAACATATAAAGCATCTTCAATCAATTGCCTACAACCAATTCAATTGAATGTCATTGATTTATGGTTACCTGGAATCTAGGACAGTTACTGGTGTGTAATTCATATGGTACTTTGTTTGGCACCTCATACGACATTTCATACGGCACCTCATACGGAACTTCATATGGCACTTCATACGACACCTCTGTGTTAAATACATTTTCACCTCTTGTAATGGATAGCCTGCAAATTTGAAATGTTTTTGACAATCACAGTAGTTAACGAGTAGAGGTAGAATGCTCCATTATTGTTGATTTTTCCACCATGCTTACTCAATCCTCTTTCATATGACATATAATTTCAAACCTACAATGATCAGGTTATAGCAAGCATAAAACATGTACTTTTCAATCCTACAATGTACAACTTGTAATGAAAGGTAAGACGATAAAAAGTGGTATGTTAAGTATAGTTCAGTAATTTATAGCACACGAGAGTTTTATCACTTCAAAAATAAAATGACTATTAATGTAATAACCTGTATCATGGACATAATACAAAAACTCTTGCAAAGATTTATTTCTCCAAGAAATGATCATTTGTCATTTCATGAACCCCTCCCCCACACCTAAGTATAGTGACACCTCACAATCAAAAGTATAGGAAACCATTCAATTCCCCCAATAGTCGAAGATTTATAGTATGTCAAGTGTAAAGATAAATTTCACAGATTGGTCTAACGAGACGGTTAGAAGATGGCCCCACCTATAGGATAAGAGATCCTATATATAGATAAGAAGAGGTAGGCAAGAGAGTTTCAAGATATTCTTAGAGTTATTTCCCAATGGCAAGTCTATGGAGTTCATTAACCTTAGCTTGACCACACATACTTCATGTCAGCTTTGTCTGCAAGTAACATCAGGACAAGTTTAAATTTATTATTTATTTTTTGTCAAATTACCATCCTCCCTAGGTAGAATGCCCCACTGCCAGCAAGCCTGTTCAGTACTCCGGCGGGTTTACCTAGTCATACCACAGGCCGGTACCCATTTCCATTGGACCTGTTTAGTATCTCGACGGGTTACCCTCTTACACCCTCAGTGACTGGCCCTCCATCTTTTAATATTTTAGTATAAGATTGCTTCATGAAAGAAGATGGGGGAGACAATTCTAAAAACAACTTCTTCTTCTTTTTTCAATTGGGATGGTATTTATGTTAGAGGATGACTTTCTGTTATATTACTTAGTGATTGTCCTGATGTAAGGGGTACTTAAGCGGGCGTGGCCTATCTAAAGATATGATATAATCAAGTTATTTAGTGTGTAGTGGATGGTACCATTGAGAAAGAGAAAAAAGGTATCTCTAGTCTCAACTCACTTTCTTCTTTTGTAGTTATTATGATGTTTCCATGACTAACCGCTAATTAGACCTCCTTGTTACTCTTTGATAAAGACACTTGACTCACTTACTCTGGTTTCTTGGAAAAACTATACGAGAGACCTCTAGGATTGATAGTTATGGTATCACTTCCTTATACAGTGGTGAAGAGTTTCAAGAAAAACTACTTTAGAATGCCTAAAAATGAGATTTTTTGCAAAAATATGGATAATTACAATAAGTCAATATTCATTTGATGCTTTAGCAGACACAAAATTCAAGTGTAACAATGTTTTCAAGAAAAATCATTGAAACTGTGTTCTCCTAGTTAAATAAATACTTACAGAAATTTCTAGAATTGCCTGTAACACCCTGTTTCCCCCAGTCTGTAAAAATAACTATACTGGCCAAGTATTGTGGAAAAATCATAAATGTGAATGTGTGATGTGAATGGACCTTGTGAAAAAGGTTGATGAATGTAAATAATATTATGAATATATATATGCAGGACTGCTGAGAGGGGGATGTGCTGAAAAAGAGACCACGATGGTTGAAGAAAGGTGGTGGAAGGCTCCTAGAATGGTGGTGTTAAATTCCACCGAAACCAATACCGTATTTGGTCTTCACTGGCCTAGAGAACCAAGAGCGGCTCACTGGCCCCAAATTAAATGACTTGCCATGTTGGTAGGTAAATGGCTCCTCATGAGTAATGAGGGATGGGGGTGAACCACCCATCCAAAGAGTCCTCGAACCTGACCACCACGAGGAAGATCGTGCCACACGCAACCTCTCCGAAAAGAGAAAAGGCAGGAAGAGTGTGCGATCAATAGGCAGACGCAAGGGAAAGAGGAAGAGAGATCAAAAGAACTCTGGAAAAACTACAGAGTGAGGGATAACAGAGAAGAAGGAGAGTAACCTTCGTTCTCGGTCACTGGCGAATAGAGACTCAGTCTCGCAGCATCATGGTCTTAGCTCGGGGGTGGCTAGTGGTAAATCCATTCAGAATCGTTGAGCCTACGATTGGGTGGAAAGAAGCACCCCTCTCAGCAGTTGCATCACCTAGTGTTTTTCTGATAAGTGTTATATCTTGTATCTTGAAATTTATATGCTGACATGTATGTTCATAGTCTGTGCAATTATGAATGGTTTCAATATAAGACTGTCTGCATGGTGTTTTGATCAGAAATGATGCCTGCATGTTTTTATTGGAAAGACCACGTATGGCTTATGTTTATATATATATGATGAACTAATACAGATTTTCAAGCCTTCTCTCAGGAGATTTGTTCCTGTGTTTGTCCTACCTAATGCCTTGGATAGATTTCCTCACGAAGGCACCCTTTCGAGACCACTCCCTTACCTTCAAGAAGACCTTAGAGTCTTGTCTTCAAAACCTAGTGTAAATTACCTGAGGACACGAAGGAGGATGTTATAGTTTAAGTCTTAAAATATTGCATGAAGGAGAATGGTCCTCGTAGACCTCAACATTTTGGCATTTCGATACCCGAAATATCCAAGGGCGAGTCCCCTTGCACTCGCAAGTCCTGAAACCCGGACTTGCGAAATCCCAAAATGGCAGCGTGTGGATAAGTATCGATTGACAGACTAAATCATGTCGGAAGATCTGAGGTCATTCGCGACCATTAGATTGGAGGAAGAAACGAGGGCATTAATGCCTCAACCCCTTTCCTTTTATCTTCGTAAGTAGCGAAGAAATCAGGACCGTAGATCATCGCGAGTTGCGAAACCCTGATAACCAAAACCCCGAAATAGTTTAAGGAGTGGATGAGATAGGATAGTTTGGCATTTTGGTGCCCGGGATACCTAAGTGCGAGTCCCTTTATACTCACAAGTCCCGAATCTCCGATCCACGAAATTCTGATGAGAGAAACCCTGAAATAGATGCGTAGGTTTAGGAGTTAGTATTTCAGAGTTTTGGCTCCCTGAAGGTCTAGGCGCGAGATCTCCTGTCTGTGTACATCGCGAAACTCCGATCCGCGAAATCCCGAAATGATAATAAGAGGAAGTAGCGATGAGTTTTTGGTGTTCCAGCTCCCAGGAAAACCTAGGAGTGAGACTTCTCTTCATTACCCATCACTAAATCTCGAAGTATGAGATATGGAAAAGGTCTAGCATGGGTAAGCCTTGGTGTTTTGGTGTTTTGGAAACCGGGAAACCCAAGGGTTAGTCTTCTTGTACATGTTAGTCCTGAAATCCCGATGGGTGAAGTCTCAAAAGAACAATACGCGGATAGGTTATGAGACTTTGGCACTTCGGAAATCGGAATGCTCAAGGATGTATTCCCTTGTACTCACATCTCCCAAACTCCTGACTTGCGAAGTCCCGAAATGGCTTAACATGAACAGTATTTGGTGCATTGGTGTTTCGGCACCCGGGATACCTAACGGTAAGTTTTCTTATGCTCACCAGTCCCAAAAACCTGGTCTGTGAATTCTCAGAATGGACTAAGAGACACATATATACAACTATACATATGCTAAAGTTTCAGAGTTTCGGCTCCCATATCATGAAAGTCGATGAGTACCCTCTGATAAGGCATGTGTCCATAACCGTCGATTATATGAGTGCGTATATGGGATGACAGGATCTGTATCAAGTCCCGTAGGGACTCGAGGAAATTCTATTACTCAAAGGAAAGAAGAAAAGGCCGAAAAATTTTAAATTTCGTAGTGGGTGTGTTACAAATTGGTATCAGAGCATGGTTACAACACTTGGCCTACTTGGGCTCATGAACAAGTTGCGCAGGAGATCCATTTGAAACACTCCAAAAAGGAGCAACCCCTTGTCTTAACCTTCCTAATTAAAGGACGAAGTTAAGGATGAAAACTCCTATTGTGTGTGTGTACATGAGAAAGAAAATGAATTTATGCGTGGGTTATGAATGTATCTAAAATATTGACTAACAACCAGCGTTTGTCTTTCGCACCCAAGCGGATGATCAGCCGCGGGAAATTATATATGCATAGAATGGTGACTCACCATGAAGTGGGGGAGGGCTCCCACAATAGAGATGAAGATTCTGATGAAAGGAGGGTGGTAGGGACCCCTCCAAATCTAGCTGAAACTATGAGGAGCCTCATGGTTGAATTACAAAGCTACAAGGCTGACAATGAAAGGATTATGAAAGAACAAGAAAAGCAAACAGAAATTAACGCAGTTTTACTACAGAGTTTATCTGATCTACAAAGACAAATGCAGCATGAACCTAAAACTCAGAAACAGGGTCATATCAGTGGCCACACTGAGAGGAGAACCTCGAAAATGGTCCACCCCAGAGGTAAAGGACAAGCGGCGGATGATTCCTCTGAGAAGGAAGTGGGCGATTCGGAGGGCTCTTATAGAAGTAGAACCAGTTCCTATGCCCGAAGGAAACAGAAGAAGCAAAATCCTTCCAAAGGTCGTAAATTTGAAAAATTCAGAAAATCCAAACCACCCTCCTTCAACGATGAAATAAAGAAGGGAGAGGAAGCAGAGGCCTGGCTGCTTGGACTAAATAAATATTTCAGAGTCCATGAATTCTCAGAAATTTTGAAGGCCCGAGTGGCCACCTTCAAATTGAATGGAAAGGCTTCCATTTGGTGGGAAGACCTTAAGAATGTGAAAGGGGTGTTGGTTGTGGAGCCTGATTATCTTCCTGATTCAGAGGTCCTTGCTTTCAGCCGTGTTTATACCCCATGAAGTATTTACACCCCAGAAGTATGTACACTCTTCCACGCGGGGGAGTGCAGAGGGGGGGTACCCCCTTTGCGGGGTCTGGGGGCAAGCGGGCCC
>SNQJ01S0040948.1:5764-18220 GCA_010110895.2 Picea sitchensis
AACTAAAGTTTAAGATTATCATTTTAAACGAAAAGGTACAATGGTTCAAATATGAAAAGACACAATGATTCAAATTCACACCATTTGGAAGACTATATAAACAAAAGGAATGGTGAGAAGACAGTGTAGTTGAATTTGTTGAAATATATATATTTCTATATAATGGATTGAATGATAGTTCATTCTATCAGGTTGGTGCTTGTTTACAAGCTAGGTCTTATATGAGGATTGGATTCCTCACATCTTAGTTGGATCTGAGATCAACAAGCTGGGACTTGTTATGAGGGTTGGATTCCTGATTTCTCAGTTGGATCTAAGAACTACAAGCTGGGTCTTGTAACAGAGAGTTGGGTCTCTCATAATTGTATGAAGATGATATTCAAAGATTGATATTATGTATTCATTCAAGTTATTTAATAAATAAAGTATTTATTATTTGATACATATTGATTGAGAAAATGAAATAAATATTTGTTGTTCAATTAATTTGTGGAAAGTGGAAAATTGTCTAATGTTTTTGTGACAATGATTTACCCCCGCCCCCCCTCTCAGTGTCAAGTATCTATTTCAACAATTGGTATCAGAGAAGATTCCTTCAACACAGTTTAAAAACTGAAGGTAGATCCATAAGAAATGGGTGGACAGATTGCTATCTCCACAAATGAAGATCCCTTATTTAATGGAGTAGATTATTTATCATGGAGGGAAAATATGAAAATATATTTGAAGCAAGAGGATCTGGAGTTTGGGATTCCATAGTAAGTAAGCCCTGGCACTTAACTACTTCAAAGAGAAAATACAAAACTGCAAAGGAAACAAAGAGAAACAATTAAGTAGACTTAAAAGCAATTCAGGATGGATTGTCAGACCAAGTCAAAGAAAAGATGAAGCACTGCAAATCTGCCAAAGAATTATGTCTTCAACTAGAAAATAGTTATCAGAATGAAACACAAGAAGAAGAGAAATCCAATGAAAGAGGGGAACAAGACTCTAATGAAGATGATTCTTGTCAGAATAAATAACATGACTCTAATGAAGAGGATTCTTATCAGAGTAAAGAACAAAACTCAGAAGAAGAGAGTTCTTATCAAGATAATGAAGAAGATAAAGAAATAGAAAATTTCAATCAAATTGAAGAACATAGTTCATAGAAAAATACTTCTAATCTTAATGAAATATAGGATTCGATATTAGCCAATAATGAAGAAGACAACCTCATCAAGGAATTGAGGAATACCTCAGTTTTCATTAAAGAAAAATTACATTATCTTAAAACTGATGTTGCAGTTGTTATAGAAGAGATTCGTTTGGAACCAAGAAATTATATGCATATTAAAGTTCCTATGGAGGCTCTTTATAGTCTTGAGTACACAACCTTGTGCACTCTAGAATATTTGGATAAACTCCAGCAGAAAGATATGATACTACTTCAAAATTTAGATCATTCTAACCATGAAAAGTTTGAACAGAGAGTTAAGTTAGAAGAAAAAGTAGAGGAGATTGAGAAATTGAAGAATGAAATCAGTCAGGGAAAATAAGAATCATGTCATAAGCTGGAAGAAGAAGTTGTGAAACTTAGAAAGGAGGTTGAAACGTTAAACACTCAACTTGAGGAAATTAAATAAAGTAAATAAGACCTAAAAATCTAGTTAACAAGGAAAGAAAATTCTTACCACATGTTGGAATTGGAAATCATCAATTCCAAAAAGATAAATGAAAGTACTAATGCAGATATAATAACTCAAATTAAAGAAGCTAAGAAAAGGGAATAATCCCAGAAGATCCAAATAAACAAAAAGGAAGAATCATGCCATATGCTTGAATTAGAAAACATCAACCTCAAAAGTATTCAGCTAGAATACGAGGAAGAAATCAAAGTATTGAAAACTAAAGTTTTTGATCTAACAAAAGATATCGAATAATTGAAGACATATGAAAAAACTATTAAATGCAAAGAAGTCTTGGATGAGACAAAAGAAATTGTCATAAATCTAAAGGCTCAACTTGAACATGCTAAAGAAGTGGAAGAAGCCCTAAAGATTCAATTGACTAAAAAGGAAGAATTATGTCACATGTTGAAGTTAGAAATAATCAATCTCAGAAAGATGAATGAAAAGAAAAACAAGATTGTCAATTTCCAGAATAACTCAGCTATCCTACATAAGATTTGGAAGAGCCATAGATCACCTGAATACAAAATTGGCCTTGCATACAATAAGAAAGAAGACAACTATAGAAGTAAAAAGGAAGAAGAAAATCAAATGAGAGATCCTTCAAGGCAAAATAAAATCAAGAATGGAAACACATTCAATGGATACTGATTTTCTTGTCATAGCTTTGGACATAAATCAATGGACTACAAGAAACTAGAGAAAGGATATACAAGAAAATCCAAAAACTCAATTATATGTTGGAGATGTAATTTTGTTGGGCACACAACAAAATTTTGTCATACAATAAGATGTTACAACTGTGTTAAGTTTGGGCACAAATCCCAAAAGTGAAAGAATACCAAAAATCAATATTTGAATAAGTCATTCAAGACAATAACAAATCCTAATAAAAGTTGGAAGAAGAAAGGAGACGATAAATCTCCAAAAACACAATTAGAAAGAGAAGATCCAAAAAGTAGAATATCTCACAGAAATATATGGAGAAGAAGTATCATTCAAGAAAGATCAATTGATAGAAAAATTGGCATTTAAATCAATTGGTATAATTCCTCAATTGATATTCCTATGAAATATCAAAGAAGAATAAGAAGCAGATAAAAAATATCAGTAATATTCATACTCTTGTTCTATTTGACAAAGGGAAGTCAGTAAAAACTCAAGAGGAGTATTTTTGTTATTAAATAAGAATGTAATTAGATTAAGTTTTGAAAAGACTCGATCACTACAAAAATTTGTATCAAGAAGACTACTTATTTAAACTCAAAAATCCCAATAAACTAAGATAATAAATTAGTAAATTAACAGAGGAAGAGACCTTGTTAGGAAGATCTACCCTTTCAGAAAAAAAGGGGGAGAGCAGTCAGAAGCAGAGAGAGATCATATTGACAGGGGGAGTCATTTAATTATTACAGGCATAACATTATTCCAGGCGGATTTACCTAAGTTCATATTCTGGCCAACAACATGCAGACAAACAAATGTTGATTATAAGGGGAGAAACCCTTTTCCATTGATGTCAAAGGGGGAGAGTAACTTCATAGAGAAATTCGTAGACAAAAGCATCATCACAGGGTGAGTTTTTGTATGAAGTTAGTATGTTTCCCTCAATGACAAAGGGGGAGATTGTTGGACATATTTTCATTGATATGTTGTCGTTGATGTCAATAGTCAATGTCATTATGATGTGATGATTTGTTCTTATGATGAATTGATTGTGTTGATGTCAACATTATATCAGTCAGTAGTGAATGTCAAAAAGTATGCAGAGATCGAAAGCGTAAGCTCAGGAAGATGAGTGAACAGTATGCAGATATTAATATTCAGTCGGGAAAACACAGTACATAAGAAATTCATGATTATTGTTGATCACGATAGGATCAACAATGTTCCTATGATCGAAGCTTGGGAGAATTAGCGAATTTGTGATTATATGTTGATCACGATTGAATCAACAATGTTCCTATGATCTGATGCAACCCTCCTCAACCCGCAGGTCGAAAGGTCATGTACACAGGATCTTTTCTCTTACACTAGCCCGAAGAGCTCTCGGAAATGGCTCCTCTATTTCCCTTTCGGGAAATCTGCACCCACAATTAACTTCGAGAAATTCCCCCTTATATTCAGGAGATCAGACTTCTCACTTTCACGAATCCGATGGTCAAGCGCCTTGTCTCTCAATCTCCGAAAACCCAAAAACAGTCAACGCTTGACCTCCTCCTTGCTAATTTATGATTTCTTCTTATCGTAATTTCGGGGGTTGCGATGTCAAACAACTCGTCTCCTCGACTCCCGAAACCCGATTTTTCAAAACTCTGAAGCTCTCGCAAGGTTGACCTTCCAACGGTCCTTCACACTATTATGACTTCAGACTTCATGATTTCATGAATCCTGATGCAAGGATTTTGGGACTTCACCCCACGAAACCACAAAATGGTCAACGAAATTTGACTCCCATGTTGATAATGCACCACCTATCCACCCTATTGATTCTATGGCCCACAAAATCCTCTTGTCCCTTCGGGACATCTCATTTCATGATCTCACGAGTCCTATTGCAAATATTTCAGGACTTCAACCTTCGAAACCCCAAAATAGAAACCCACTTGTAAATCCAACGGCCCCTGTGGCTTGGATCTACGATTCTGCCTCTCCTAAGCTTAAAACTCTCGAAAAGAACTCACCGTAATTCCCCTACTCTTCCGTGAGATCTGATGGCTCACGGGACTTTGTGAATTCTTCACAGAGAATTCCGACCTTCCGTTATTCCCTTGAGAACTTCTGCACAAACTAGACAAAGTATCTCTCTCCGTGGAACTTGTCCTCCTGTGGTCTGACGTCGCTACGCCTTCCTTCAAATTTTCAAGGTACTTGGCCTCTTGCCTTCTTTTGACCCCTTCGAAGGTTCAAATCCTACTGATATTTTCCACGACTTTGAGTCTTTTAGAAAACTCATGCTCACACTCCTTGCGACAGACCTTCAAACACCTTCAAGTGTTGAACTCCCTTCAACTCTGCGCAAACCTGCAGCAACAATCTCTCAACAAGTCATTCAGGTTATGAAACCTGAAGCTCTATTCAACCTGTGCACACCTTGCATGGATTCTATGCCTAACTGCACTTCTGAAGGAATGAGAACAAAAGTTACCTTATCTGATCTTTCAGAGACAAACCTCTGAACCCTTTTTCAACGCACTCCTTGCGGACAATTCAACTGCACTCCTTGCAGAAACTCTTGCTCAGATAAAGAAACAATTGAAACTCACTCCTTTACCCTTTCCTCTCATATTTCAAACATTCATCAAGAAATCACTCATAAATAGCATAAAAGCAATTGCATGATAGAAAGAGGAAAACATTCATGAGCATAACATTCAAAAATGCATACACAGAGAATATTTGAACACCATGAGTCTGAATCAAAGCCTTCTTGTATTAATCCAAAACTTCTGTACATGGAGTTATTCTACACAACTCTCTGCTTCTTCTCCTCTATGATATATTCTCTCAATTGGCATAAATCTCCTCTTTACAATACACAAGGAGAGTGTATATATCCCGTTTCCGTCTTTCATTCTAAACTGTCTAATCTAGGAATTCAATTCTACCTACTTGCATTAACTATCATAAATTCCTTCTACCTACTATGGACGAGAGAAGATCTCTCAAGGTCCTTTACAATATTACAAGTGCGCTCCTTCTTAATTATCTCATTTAATATTGGTGCATTAACTTCAAGATAATTTCAAAATTTGTGTTGGGCACTTTTTCAACTGTCTTTTATCCCTGCACTGGCTAGCTTGAGATGCTCCTGCATCATGATCAAAGATCAGGAGAATTAGTGACTAACTATCAGTGCATAAAATAATGTACAAACAGTTATTAAAGATGAGAAGGAAAAGTGTGAGCTCAGAGTGAAAAGCTTCAGCAATCGTCTGATCAGAGTGAGAAGATTCAACAGTTGTCTGATCAAGAGGTGGAACGTGTTGATGATCTAAATATAATGGACATCGGTCATATGAGTGACTGTGGGCTTAAGGACCGTTGGAGGATCGTGACCGTCGATCTGCAAGCTAGATCAACGACAGAGATAAATTGTGACCCGACCGAATAGTAACATGAATTGTAATTAGCCTCCGACAGGGGACAATTTTGTTTTTCCTTCGTTATTCTGAGACAAATTCACATGGTTAAGCTGAAATAAGGTAGCAAAGTTCTAAGGTGGATGGTAGGTGGATGGTAATGGGTGGAAATGGAACAACTTAGCCATCATATTTTTTCCCTCCTGGTAGAAATGACGAGAGAAGGTATAAGGTGCTATTGCTTGGTTCGATGGCTATAACATCGATGAGATGGATATATTTCGAGGATTGGTATTCAGTTATGCTTCAGGGAAAGGTTCATTGGAATTTTGCATTGTTTGGAGATTTTCATTCTATAGTTCGTGACACCTTCTCTAGGATTTGCCAGTGCTTACGGATTTCAACATTATTCATTCTATGCCAAGACAGTAAGATCTCAAAGTGATGTTAAGTAAGTCGGTAATATGTAAGGTAACAATTCAAGGTTGGTAGCATTGTTTCCACTTCCTCAATCTTGCTATTGTTCCTGAGTTTATGCTTTAAGGCTATAAAGCATACCGTCAAGCCATCTGTAAATGATTTAAAAGAGTGATTTGAGAATAAGAGATCAAAGGAAGATTAAAGCAGATTCAGTTTCTCAACTACCTCTGTCTTGCTTCCTGTTGTTCTTGGATGCTAATGTCTCACTCAATAGCAACCCATGATCGTTCTAACTCAACCCGATTATTTGTTGTTTGTAAAATGGTATTGAATAAATTTAAGGCAATATTGGTTTGATCCTGAAGGCCCGGTTCAACGTTTGGTTGTCTCCTATTTGGGACAGTCATGGATGATAAAACTTTATTGGTTTATAAAGGGATTTTAATCAGTTTGTTACTTCAGATTTCCAGAGATGAGATCAAGGAAAGCAATTTTAAAACCTAAAACAGTAATGTAAACACATTCAAGGCTGTTTCTTGGTTTTGTAACAATTTCAAGAATTGTAAACAACAAATAAACACTACAGAGAAATATAAGGCTTTAATCAAGAAATAATCTCATATTTCAATAGACAATGATGAAAGAAAAAAAAAAAAAAAAGGTTTCTAACAAGAGTTAAGTATTAAGGAACAAAATTTTTACAGGTCTTAAAATTACTAAAAGTGATTTTAGAGGAAAAATTGTAAATCATTTGACATCCAAACCAATTTGAAATATAAATCAATGATGTATATAACTTCAAATTGATTACTTGTTAGAGAAAACATTAAGGGAAAAATTCAACAAAGTATACTAAACAGGGAGAAGACACATAGTTACAAAGTTGCAGGATCCAGAATCTCGTTTGTGATCTATATTCTGATGTATTTCAAAACTGATATTACAAAATGGCCCTCTCCAAAATTTCTGAAGCCCTTTCTCATCCTTTAGAAACTATATTTATACATTTTTATCAAATTTTCTCATTGGTGACTAACTAACTTCCTAATATTTCGGTTACATAAAAGTAATGTCAACCATTTACAATTTATTTCAAATCTTAAATGATAGAAACATTTTAAAATATTTAAGCTTGCGTTGACGAACTTCTTTTTTCCGCATCAATACACTGAATGCATTTCCCTATAAACTTCACAAATATCCTGGGAGCATCAGGTATCTCATTTGCTTCAAATGAGAAAAATTTCTTCTACAATTCAGGCAACCGACTTTCTATCATTCTTTCTGTGAATCTAAGAGTTTTCAATTTTAGACTTGAAGTCACCATCCACTTGTTGATCTCTGTGATGTTGATCAATTTAATGTTTGAAATCTCTGCTTTCTTTTCCTCCAACTCTTCTCTGAACCTCAGCTGGTTCTTGGGAATATTGATTTTGCCTAACAATCCGGAACAGTCATCTGTTCCGATATTCAATGAATCTCTTTCAAAGAGATCGAAGATTCCTTGGAAATCCTCATTAACCTCTATTGTGATTCGTTTATATTCAACCAATTTTGCTTCCCATACTTTTATCATTATGTCCCCTTTAACCTGTTCAGAAATAGATAATTTCTGAGTCTTTCCAATTTCTTCCTTTGATGAGAAAGCCACTGCCTTCTGAAAAGTTGTTCTAGCTGCTTTCACCTCCCGTTCATTCTGGAACACATTCTCCAACGACTTATTTGATTCCTTAAAATAATTCTGAATTACTTCTAGATTCAAGAACACTTTTTGTTGTTCTTCCTCTATTCTCAAATATATCTCTAGTGTGCGTGTCCTGAAATTTTCAGGTTCTACTACCTGGTTAGTAATACAAACAATCTTATCTTGGAAATGTTTGTTCTCTTCTCCCAGCTTTTGAACCTGTTCCTGTGTGACCTGTATTAAGTGTTTTGCCCCATCTAAGTCTTTATTTAATTTCTGGATTTCTTGCATATCCTTTAGTCTAGCTTGTTCTAGACCCTTCTGTATTCCCCAACTAATATTTCTTTTGTTTTCCTTTAGTTTGTCTTGCAACTGGATTATTGTTTGGTCCTTCTGTTCAAGCATAGTTGTTAAATTTCCAACAGAATACATATTAGCTGATGCTATAGCACCCATTGTACCTGTTAATTCTGTAGAAAACTCTCCATCCTTGAGTTTCTTTCCATCTATGATAACTCTATGTTTTTTTATCGTTCCTTCTCCTCTTGGATGAATTTCATGTTTCAAGATTTCTCTTCACTTTTTGCTGAAAAAGTAATCTGATGGGGGGATTTCATCTCTTGAAATTGGCTCTAGATCACTGACATATAAAACTCCTTCATGGGGGGTTCTGAAAGTTGACTGTAATGGAGTTAAAGAGGTGATAGGACTACCAAGTTCTGTTGAAGTTGTTCCTCCTATTTTTTCTAGAACATTTTTCATGATTTATGGAATTGTTTCTGACTCTTTTACCTTATCCATTCCTGATTCTTTTGTTTGAGAACCCTCTACGTCTAGGGAAGGTATCTCTGTATTCTTCAACGTACCTTTGTCATTTGCTTTGCCCTGAGTATTAGTTTCAAACCCCGGGGGGGATCCTTGTTGTTCTGGCGATGGGGTCGAGATTTCACCCTGTAAAATCTTAGGCAGGCAGCTTTGCCTGTGGCTTTGAAAAGATGCAAACCTAGCCTGTCAGTCAGGTGGCAAGGCCTGGACTCTATTCAACACTTCTTCATAAGACTTAACATCTTTAAATATATCATCATAAACAGAAACTTCATGTTCATATGCCTTTACATTACAATGTATGTAATGCCTACTTATTATTTGGTAGGGGTCATATTTTATGTGCTCAATATTTACTAACTTCACTTCTTCCAATGACTCGGCCTCAACCTTAGAATGACCTAAATTTGATAAGGGAAATTTCCCGACATGAACAGGGAAAGATGGCCATGATTTTTTCAGAAGTCCTTTTAATTCCAATCCAACACCGCCCTTGGCTATCTGATGAGCTACTTCTCTGCATACCAGTTTGTCTGGTAAGAATTTTGGGAGTGCGTGGGGGGGAATGGAACAACCATAAACTCTAATATAGGAAAATGTTTCTTCAATAAACCAGTTTGCAACTGATTTAAGACTTTCTATGACTGCATCAGAAATGCGAGGGGGTTCGCATCCAAAAAATAATTTGTGCATAGGAATAATGACAAAATGACAAACCTTGTAAAATGCCTCTTTAGCATTTTCTTCCCAAAGGGCCGAGTGGTATTTATGAATGGGTTCTGGACATGAGGTGCTCCAACTCCAATTCATTAATGGAAAGGGGTTCATAAAATAGATTGCATCCATAATGTATGTAGACATATAAAAAGACACTGGTTTCCCCTTTGACTTGGCTACTTTGTAATTTAAAATTTCTTGCGTTAGGTTATCTGAATTTTTTTTATGCCAGTTAAAACCATTTCCTTTTGAAACTTCCTCTAAGAAGGGTACCCAGTCTGCATGAAAGTGACAGGGATCTTTTCTCCCGAAAAGTCTGCATAACATCATGGCTATATAAACCATATATTCGTTTAAGGAGGCTGTAGCATAAATCCCATGAGAATCAGCCCTAAACTTTGCCTCAGACCTCGTCCATCCTCTAATAATGTCAAGGTATGTCTGGTCTACCTCAGTGCATTATTTTCTCTGAAATTTAGCTAAAAATTCAGCATTAAAGGTGTGTTTATGTTTCGGCAAGAGTTTATACATTACTTAAATGTGCTCAGGCCTGAATGAGCCGATGATAGCTCCTTGCTCATTCTGAATGCTCCTTGTTGGGATATCTACCTTATTAAGAGCCCAACCGACCATATCAGTATATGCCACCAGCCTCAGATGCACAACAACCTTATGAAGTTCAGACTTAGCAATGTCCAGGAGATGATTTTCAGAATCAGGGTCAGCATTCTTTAGCTCGTACTCCAACAATTCGGAAATTTGAGTCCATGTTTTGATAGAGTGTATGGCGTGTGGAGTAGTATCAGAGACAATATCACCTTCCTGTGTGTCTTCATTTTTCTTCGGTGCTTTTTTAGGTGCCATGGCTCTGCATTTGACTTGAAAACCTGTCACAGAAAGTGGATGAATAAGCTTAGCTTTAAAATGAAAATATAGATGTTCGAAAGTTTACTTTGAATATATTTTAAAAATGACGAGGTTTGTACAACTGTCACGAAATTAAAGCTCTTAATGAAAAAGATATTTTCGGAGATATGCATTTAATGTTCGTACTTAGGCACTCTCGGCTTTTCAAATAAAACGAGAAACTTAATCGGAAAACGAAGCATTAATGAACTCTTAAAGAAAGATTAACTTTAAACCTATTTTAGAAGGAAGATTGATTAGTGTTAATTATAAATTAAATCTGAAAACATCACTTTTCGGGGTTTCAAAGATCTTGATGTTGAAAGGTATATCTTCGAAAAAGTCTGATTGCCGAAATTGCGAAATCGTGAAATTGTGATGTTTTAATTAAGATTTAAACGTTTTTTATCACACTAATTAATTGAGATTAGACGTTATCGGGATTTCGGAAATCCTGATGTCGAAAAGTATGTTACCAATGGAGTCCGATCCATGAAATCGCGAAATCGCGACGGTTTGTTTGTTTTAAACAAGACTTAATTTATCTTAATTAACTGCATAATCATGATTAGGGCCAAAACATAATTAGTTTAATCTCACGTGATTTATGAATTGGGATTTCGGAAATCAGGATTTCGGGAAACACGATGACAAGAGACGCGCTCTCATAGAACCGCAAATCTTGAAAGCACGACATAATTATGTTAACTTTAAACTTTTCTTAGAAGAGATTAAACTAATTCACGTTTTAATTGATATTTAAATGTATCGGGAAATCGGGGATCGGGGTTTCGTGATTCAATTTGAATCAAACATCTATTTACAGAAAACCCCGAATCCCGATTTCTTTCATGTTTAAATTAAAAAAAATCGCAAATTTAGAATTATGACCTGTTTTAAATAATTTTTTGAAAGAGCGTTGGAAAATTTATATTTTCGTAAACTGTTTTCCGTTCGTTATCCAAAAAATTGATAAAAGGTATCGTGAATTTAGAAATGACGAAACTCTTATTTTCAGAAAGACGAAACCCAAAAAATAAAAATCTGGGCCTTTAAGGGCAAATTTTTTTTTTAAGATCAGTTTCAACATAGGCTCCAATTGGGGACCTCGTCTCCCTGTGGGACGAGGAGAACATGTAGACTCAGTGCCTTCATTGGGTAAATGGTGTCAAGGGTTTATCACTACCAAACTGTTAAAGGAGAGAAAAAAGCGATTGTATAAAACCTTCGAAAACCTTTTCAAAACTCTTTATTTGCTTTAAATTCAGTTGTAGTCTTCTTCATAATAGTCTCCTTCCCGTAGCCCCCGGGGGGCAGCTCAATTAGCAAGTGCCGTGAAAATGAAGTTCCATGAGGTTTCGAGTTCAACTCTCCCCGGCTTACAATGTGTGCTGCGTAAGGGGCATCATGGGCACACCTGGAGGTTATAGTGGTAGCAGTTGGATAACACGGCCACGTGTAACGCGAGCACATGCCCAACTAGTTGTTGATTCCTCCAGACATAATATATATATATATATATATATATTCTCCTTCCCGTTCTAAAATTTAAGTTAGTATTAAGATGATTAGAACAATCTTAGGAAACTCAATAGATTTTGTAAATTTCAGCTTGCATCAATCGAAATAAAATTTATAATTTTTAATTGGGGAGCTCTATTTTGACTGAAGATGAATATCCAGTTTCGAAAAAATGATAACTAGAATAGAGTAATATATAAGTATGACAACCTTACAGACACCTCAGATATTGTTTCACTGCCAACAGACCTGTTCAGTACCCCGGTGAAGTTATTTGTCCCTTTTTACTGAATTTCCTTTCACCGCTTCGAGTGCTAATTATATTTTTATACTCATATATTGCTTCACTACCAGTAGGCATGTTCAGTACCCTGGTGAAGTTATCTGTTTCTTTTATATTCAGACGAGGGCAATCATTTAAATGAATTTCCTTTCATCATCTGTGGGACTAGATGGGGGCAATCAAATATGAATTTCCTTTCACCATCTGTCTTATAGTTAGCTTGTGCATATGAAGTGGGGGAAATCAGCGATACTTAAAATATCAGGGGTGGTTATCTGTGTAAAAATTTATAATAGAGGTTTGTCAACCTGTTTTGATTATTCTAGACCAATTTTTCTCAACTTTCAA
>SNQJ01S0040948.1:18270-32470 GCA_010110895.2 Picea sitchensis
ATTTTTCTCAACTTTCAAAACTCCTCAGTTTGTAGAGAAATAGGGAAATATTATTTTTAGGGGTTTTCTTTTGAGAAAGCTTAAATCCTCAGACAAACTATTAAGAAACCTAAGAGAGTCATAATAAACCCAAACATAACCACTTTCAGTAAAAGAATAAGAACTATAAAGACTGGACTTACTGAATTTAATCATTTGTTCATTTTCAAGGTTAATACATAATCTCTCCTACTTTAATGAGAAAGCCCAAAAACGTGAAAGATAGTATCGAGGGTATAAAAGGAGATGTTCAACAATCTATAAGCCACAAAACATAGGTTACGATTTCAAAAATAACTCTTTGGATTCTTTTCTTTTTATTATTTTTGTTGTTATTATTATTATTTTTTTTTTTTTTTAAGGGTATAAAAAACTTAACTAATTTTTATTTATTTACAAAATGAGAATAGATTTTCTAAAAATGAAAAACAAGACGGTATATACAATGAGATGGTCTATAAATTAATTATTCCATATAATGCTTTAAAAAATGCCCATTAACAGGGGCATTCAAGATCTTACCATCCAAATTTCCAAGCATAAATGAATTTTTTCCTTCAGAAGATGCTACCTTGAATGGTCCATACCAAATATGGTCAAATTTACCATTTTTTCCTAAATCTTCTTTTCGAGCATCCCACCTCAAAACCAGATATCCAGGGAGAAAATTCTTGTCCTTGGCTTTACGATCAAATAATATCTTCATGTCATCCTGTTACTTCTGCAATTTTTGATCCACTACAGCCCTGTGTTGCTGAACTTCAATCAACTGATTTATCCTTCTTGTGAGAGGGTTTGGTTCTTCCTTCTTGTCTTGCCATAGTTTCAACACAGGAAGTGTTATATTTATGGGCAACACTACATCTGTTCCATATACCATTTGAAAGGGAAAAGTACCGATAAATTTTTTTGTGCCTATCCGATTTTCCCACAGAGCATATTTTAAATGCAAATGCCAAGATTTTTTATTTTCGTTTAACACTTTCTTGATTATACTGATTAAGCTCTTGTTAGAAGATTCTGCCAGACCATTTCCCCGAGGATAGTATGCTGTGGAATGACCTAGCACAATATTATATTTCTGGCAAAAGCTAACCATTGCCATGGATTTAAAATCCTGTGCATTACCTGTGACTATCTTTTTGGGACAACCAAACCTAGACAAGATATTTTCTTCTAAGAAGTCTATAACTACTGAATCAATAGCCTTCCTTGTTGGGATAGCTTCCACCCATTTGGTGAAATAGTCTATAGTGGTTAGGATCCATCTATGTTGGGCACTTGAATGAGGATTAATATCACCTATGAAGTCTAGTCCCCATTGCTGAAAAGGAGCTTCTGTCTTGACTGGGACTAATGGCATCGCTGGTAGCTTATGTTTTACTGTAAAAAATTGGCAGGGGTTGCAAGATCGTACCTTAGCATTGACATCTGGGAAAATTTTAGGCCAGTAATAACCAGCCCTCAGGATTTTATATGCCGTAGCCCTCCAAGCATGGTGTCCTCCACACACTCCTTCGTGAAATTGACTTATAACTTCTTCTGTTTCTAATTCGACCAGACAGACCAAGAGGAAACCAAGCGGGTCTTTCCAGTATAATCATTTTTCGGAAATACTGTATTTAACTGCATGCATCTTTAGCATTCTAGCTTTGGATGGAGACAAGTCAGTTGGACATTTCAAAGTTAATAAGTATGTTACTATGTCCTTGTACCAATTCGACGACACAAATTTCTCTTCGATCCTATTTTCGACCATTTGGTCCTCAAGTTCATTCAATTCTACCCATTCTTCTTCCTCTTGAGAACTGTTTATCCGGAGAGCCCTAAAATTGGATTCAGCTAAAAGCTTAGCTAAACCCTTTCCTTTTACCAGTTTAGTCGGTTTAACCTCCAAGTCAAGATCTTGAATTTTTGCAAGCCATCTTCCTCTTTTACCCTCACTGTCTGCTTGAACCAAGATATATTTTACAACACTAGTGGGTACATATGAAATCACTTTAGAATGTAAAACATAAGTTCTAAAAGATTTCAATGCTTTTACCATAGCATACACTTGCTTTTCCATTATATTATATTTGAGTTCAGCATCTCAGAGACTTTTGCTAAAGAAGGCTATCGGTTGCTCGAAACCTTCTTCGTTCTTCTGAAGGAGTATAGCAGCAAGCGTGTGTTCTGAGGCAAATGAAAAAATAAGAAAATCTTTGAGATAATATGGGCTCTCTAGAACTGGTGCCTCACTTATAACCTTCTTAATATGAGCAAATGATGCTTTAGCTTTTGCTGTCCATTTTACTTCACTGTTTTTTCTGAGCATGTCTGTAATCAATTTAACAATTTCAGCGAAATTAGGAATAAATCTTCTCAAGAAATTTATTTTTCCTAAAAATGATTGAATTTCTTTCACATTCCTAGGAATAGTTATTGTATCTATAGCCTCTACTCTTTTAGGATCAATCCTGATTCCATTTCGGGATACGATATGACCCAACAACTTGCCTTCTTGCATAGCGAAATGAGACTTTTTAGGATTTAAGGATAGACCAAACATGCGACATTTTTCAAATGTTTGTTTGAGATGAATCATATGGTATTCATCCGATTTAGAAAAAACAATAAGATCATCCAAATAGATGACTACAAACTTGTCCCATTCGCCAACGAAAGAAATATCCATCGCACGTTGAAAAGTAGCCCCTGCATTCATTAGTCCAAACGACATTTTATCGTACATAAACATGCCCCAAGGAGTGGTAAATGCGTTTTTTTCTTTGTCAAGATCACTGACAACAATCTGATTATAACCAAAAAATCCATCAATCATTGACATTCTATTAGCCCCTACTACTTTTTCAAGAACATGGTCCATTTTAGGCAGAGGATAATTATCTTTGAGAGAAGATTTAATAAGATTCCTGAAATCAACACATAATCTGATTTCCCCATTTTTCTTTCTAACTAGGACTAGATTATCTACCCAATCAGAATATATTAGGGGTACAATTATCCTAGCGTGAAGAAGTTGTTTGACTTCTCCTTCGATAACAGGTAATAAAATAGGGTTAAATTGTCGGAGTTTTTGTTTAAAAGGTTTGACACCTGGTTTGAGAGGTATTTTATGTTCAATCACTGAAGTGTCATATGTTTTTAGTTCTTCATACGACTATGCGAAAACATATTTATATTTTCTTAACAACTCCGTGTATTTATTTTTATTTTCTATTGATAAATATTTGGATAGTTTAACCATTCGGGGGTTTTCTTCAGTTCCTATATTACAATCTTCAACCTCCTCTGGTTGGGGCTGTAGAGTAGTTTTAGAAGGGATATCATCTTTGTTAAAAAGTCTTTCCAAAGGGATTAGACCCTTGGGGATTTGGTTGTTCTTGAGAACAAGCATTCGGTGGTTTGCAATTTTATCATGAAATTCTTTAGAATCATCCCCTTCTTGCATGATCCAAATAGGATCATTTTGATTTTCTTGGTCGATATGCGTTTCTGCAAATTCATCTAATGATTCTAGAAACTTTTGAAGCTGCTCATCATCCTCAAAAACCTACCAATGTTGTATGTTATTTGGTATCGAAGGGCGATGTCTCATTTGTATATGATATTTTAAATTAAAAGTATTCGGGGGTGTAAAAGTTGATGCATCTTTGGCTAAAGCATCAACTTGTTGATTCTCGGATCTTGGGACGAAATGAAAATTCACACATGTGAAGAAGTTCTCGATTAAATCCCAAACACAATTCCTATAGGACCGTAATCTAGGATGCTTAGCCTGATACTTCCGATTCACTTGTTTTATAATTAACTCTGCGTCACCAAATACTTCGAGTTTCTTAATTTTCATCCTTCTAGCAACTTCTAATCCTAGCACTAAAGCTTCATACTCGCAAACATTGTTTGTACAATCTACATTCCATTGGAGCCTATAAGAAAAAGGAATAACAAATTGATCATCGGGAGCCATAAGAAGTTCTCCTTCCCTGGCTCTAAGATAAGAGGAAGCGCCATCAAAATACATTTTCCATACACCAGTACTATATACATTTGTCTCTATTTCTTTTTTTTCAATTTTTTCTTCTATACATTTATCATCTACATCTACTTCAAAATCGTCATCTAGAGATAATATACAATTTCCTAAATCTTGGTCAGAAATATAAACTGGGTGATTGTTGGGATTGTTTGGGTCACCTATAGTAAATGCTAACCTAGTCTCTTTGTAAAGACAGGTGAATTGGCCTCCGAAAACTGGGATTGTAGCATATGTCATATCTAGTTGGAGAGATCCTCCAAGCTTGGTGCCCCATGATATAGATAATAGCATGCCATACTTTGGGGGAATGTCAGCAACTACTACATCCATAAGAATACATTTAGCAGGTATTTGAGCCAAACCTACCACTAGGTCTTTAATCATACCTATGCATTTTACCTTCCTCGAATCGAAAGAATATAAATCACCATAGGGTCTTGTGATTTTGAGACCAAGTTTTTCCATTATTGTCTTTGGCATAACATTGTGGGAAGCTCCGGAATCCAACATACAGTTATGGAGAAGGTGGTCAAACAGGGTTAACGTAATATAAAAAGGATCCACGGTGTCTCTTTCACGTTCGACATGTGGACCGAAGACTAAGATAGGTTTGTCATCCTCTAAGTTGATGGCGTCGGCCTGGCTTTCATCTTCGAAAAAATTAATCATTTTGGCAATTTGTTTTCTGTATATGGGATTTTTAGCTAACTCAACAAGGGGAATAGGAATTTTGATTTTATTTATTTTTTCATTTTCGATGTTCGGGGCTTCCATACCTTTCTTCTCAGTTTTACGTTGAGATGTGACCTTGTTTTCTTTTATAGGAGCTTGTGTCTTCACAGGGAGTGTTCCTACTGGTTCTGACTGTACAAGTAGTGTATCAGTTGTGTTTATTTTTGTAGACTGTTTATCTACAACATTTGGAGTTACCTCATCGGTTTCGTTTCTTGGAAAACTCTTTTTTGTCGGAACATTTGGGAGATTTTTATTTCTTGGTCTCAAATTATATTTTCCCTGTAGTTCAGCAATAATATCATCTGCAATATTTTGATATGTGGAATCATCAGTCATATTATTGTTAACATGTTCTTCCGATGTACTTTCTTTACTTAAAGATGCTTCGTAATCCTGTCTTGATAAATAAGGGGATTTATTATCATCGCCAAGGTTACTAATATATTCATCGATTTCTTCAAAATCTCCTAAATCTTCCTCTCCGATATAGTTTTGACTTTTAAAAGGTGTTTGAATTTTTTGATCTTCATTTTTAATTATTTTTTGTGGTCCCTGAGATTCAAGATTTCTTCGAAAATCTTTTCTGGGGAAATTATCTCTTTTCAATTTCTCTTGTTCCATTTTCGAGATCTTGTTTGAAAGTTCTCAAATGACACTAAACATCTCTTCTATTCTATCTCCCGAGGATTTTCCTGAGCCTGAAGGTCCACCTTGCTCTTTAAATTTTTTATTTTCTTTGTTTCCAGTTTCAGTCTTTGCTTTAAGTTTCCCTGATGCCATCATATTKGATTCAATTTCAAGCGCATCRTCCTGYATTTTYGTGAGAYCTATTGATCTCCTTTCTCTCAATAATAAGGCAAAKTCRRGGTCAAAAGYGCCAACAAAAKTCACTTTAGCTGYAGGTTGTGAAGGTTTAACYTCAACTGGAATTTTATTGTACAACTTATTGAACCTCTGTGTGAATTCTAGAACTGACTCAGAGTTTTTCTTTCTAAGGGCTCTGAATTCAGTTAAGTAGTAGAGGTGATCCTTCCTCTCTCCCCATTGTCTAATAAATGCACTTTCTAGTTCTTCATAAGATCTTAAAGATCCAGTTGCTAAGGATCTGAACCAGGTCCTCACCTGTCCCTCGAAAGTTTGAACGAGGAGTCTAGAATAAACATCTTCATGTTCTATTCCGAGTATGTCAGCAAATTGATCAAAAAAGTTTATATGTTCTTGGGCAGTCAAATCACATTCCCCTATAAATTTCAGAAGGCTTTTCATATAATTCTCGGGGAGATCATGAAGAGGAATGGGAGGAACTAGGGGAGCATATCTAGCAGCTACTTTAGCGAAAATCACGGGAAGCGGTACTTGACCACCTCCAGGGGCACCACCTCCAGCTCCAACAACTCCTTGTGCAACCATGGTTAGATTTGGGACTGAAGTTTGGACAGTGTGAGGAGAAGATTCTCATAAATCTGGAGAAGAAACTTCAGGAAATGAGAAAGTATCAAATGAGGGGGAAAGTGAAAGTGATCTTTCAATAGTTTCTGATGAGTGTGATTGCATAAAGTCAGGTTGATCTATAGTATATGTAGACAAAAAGACTTGTTTAAGTGATTTTCGTGATTTTAAACTTTTTTCTGGATCGGAGACTGGCGATGTCTCCTTGCTATCTGAGTTTTTTCTGGTGTTCTTTCAGCTACTAGCCAGTTTAATTATTGTGGAGTCTCCAAGTGAAAAAGAATAGCCTTAGAAGGTTTTCTATTCTTGTTCACTATCAACAACATAAAATGTCAATGTCGTTCTTCCCAGAGAAACGATTCGTTTCTTCGTTCCCCGGAAACGACGCCAAAAAGATGTTGTTCCTGAGTTTATGCTTTAAGGCTATAAATCATACCGTCAAGGCATCCGTAAATGATTTAAAAGAGTGATTTGAGAATAAGAGATCAAAGGAATATTAAAGCAAATTCAGTTTCTCAACTGCCTCTGTCTTGCTTCCTGTTGTTCTTGGATGCTAATGTCTCGCTCAATAACATCCCATGATCGTTCTAACTCAACCCGATTATTTGTTGTTTGTTAAATGGTATTGAATAAATTTAAGGTAATACTGGTTTGATCCTGAAGGCCCAGTTCAACGTTGGGTTGTCTTCTATTTGGGACAGTCATGGATGATAAAACGTTATTGGTTTATAAAGGGATTTTAATTAGTTTGTTACTTTAGATTTCTAGAGATGAGATCAAGGAAAGCACTTTTAAAACCTAAAACAGTAATGTAAACACATTCAAGGCCGTTTCCTGGTTTTGTAACAATTTCAAGAATTGTAAACAACAAATAAACACTACAGAGAAATATAAGGATTTAATCAAGAAAGAATCTCATATTTCAATAGACAATGATGAAAGAAAAAAAAAACAAGAGTTAAGTATTAAGGAACAATGATGAATCTCATATCTCATATTTCAAAAAACAAGAGTTAAGTATTAAGGAACAAAAGTTTTACAGGTCTTAAAATTACTAAAAGTGATTTCAGAGGAAAAAATGTAAATCATTTGACATTCAAACCAATCTGAAATATAAATCAACAATGTATATAACTTCAAATTGATTACTTGTTAGAGAAAACATTAAGGGAAAAATTCAACAAAGTATACTAAACAGGGAGAAGACACATAGTTACAAAGTTGCAGGATCCAGAATCTCGTTTGTGATTTATATTCTGATGTATTTCAAAACTGATATTACAAAATGGCCCTCTCCAAAATTTATGAAGCCCTTTCTCAGCCTTTAGAAACTATATTTATACATTTTCATCAAAGTTTCTCGTTGGTGACTAACCAACTTCCTAATATTTCGGTTACATAAAAGTAATGCCAACCATTTACAATTTCTTTCAAATCTTAAATGATAAAAACATTTTAAAAGATTTAAGCCTGTGTTGACGAACTTCCTTTTTCTGCATCAATACACTGAACGCATTTCCCTATAAACTTCACAAAGATCCTGGGAGCATCAGGTATCTCATTTGCTTCAAATGAGAAAAATTTCTTCTGCAATTCGGGCAACCGAATTTCTATCATTCTTTCTTTGAATTTAACAGTTTTCAATTTTAGACTTGAAGTCACCATCCACTTGTTGATCTCTATGATGTTGATCAATTTAATGTTTGAAATATATGCTTTCTTTTCCTCCAGGTCTTCTCTAAACCTCAGCTGGTGCTTGGCAATATTGATTTCGCCTAACAATCCGGAACAATCATCTGTTCCGATATTTAATGAATCTCTTTCAAAGAGATCGAAGATTCCTTGGAAATCCTCATTAACTTCTCTTGTGATTCGTTTATATTTAGCCAGTTTTGCTTCCCATACTTTTATCATTATGTCCCCTTTAACCTGTTCAGAAATAGATAATTTCTGAGTCTTTCCAATTTCTTCCTTTGATGAGAAAGCCACTGCCTTCTGAAAAGTTGTTCTAGCTGCTTTCGTCTCCCGTTCTTTCTGGAACACATTCTCCAATGACTTATTTGATTCCTGAAAATAATTATGAATTACTTCCAGATTCAAGAACACTTTTTGTTGTTCTTCCTCTATTCTCAAATATATCTCTAGTGCTTGTGTCCTAAAATTTTCAAGTTCTACTACCTGGTTAGTAATAGAAACAATCTTATCTTGCAAACGTTTGTTCTCTTCTCCCAGCTTTTGAACTTGTTCCTGTGTGACTTGTATTAAGTGTTTTGCCCCATCCAAGTCTTTATTTAATTTCTGGATTTCTTGCATATCCTTTAGTCTATCTTGTTCTAGACCTGTCTGTATTCCCCAACTAATATTTCTTTTGTTTTCCTTTAGTTTGTCTTGCAACTGGATTATTGTTTGGTCCTTCTGTTCAAGCATAGTTGTTAAATTTCCAACATAATACATATTAGTTTATGCTATAGCACCCATTGTACCTGCTAATTCTGTAGCGAACTCTCCATCCTTGAGTTTCTTTCCGTCTATGATAACTCTATTCTTTTTTATCCTTCCTTCTCCGCTTGGATGAATTTCCTGTTTCAAGACTGCTCTTCGCTTTTTTCTGAAAAAGTAATCTGATGGGGGGATTTCATCTCTTGAAATCGGCTCTAGATCACTGACATATAAAACTCCTTCATGGGGGGTTCCAAAATTCGACTGTAATGGAGTTAAAGAGGTGATAGGACTACCAAGTTCTGTTTAAGTTGTTCCTCCTATTTTTTCTAGAACCTTTTTCATGATTTCTGGAATTGTTTCTGACTCTTTTCCCTTATCCATTCCTGATTCTTTTGTTTGAGAAACCTCTACATATAGGGAAGGTATCTCTGTATTCTTCAACTTACCTTTGTCATTTTCTTTACCCTAAGTATTAGTTTCAAACCTTGGAGGGGATCCTTGCTGGTCTAGCGATGGGGTCGATATTTCACCCTGTAAAATCTTAGGCAGGCAGCTTCGCCTGTGGCTTTGAAAAGATGCAAACCCAACCTGTGAGTTAGGTGGGAATCCCTGGACTCTGTTCAACACTTCTTCATAAGACTTAACATCTTTAAATATATCATCATAAACAGAAACTTCATGTTCATATGCCTTTAAATTACAATGTATGTAATGCCTACTTGTTATTTGGTAGGGGTCATATTTTATGTGCTCAATATTTACTAACTTCACTTCTTCCAATGACTCGGCCTCTACTTTAGAATGACCTAAATTTGATAAAGGAAATTTCCCGACATGAAAAGGGAAAGATGGCCATGTTTTTTTCTGAAGTGCTTTTAATTCCAATCCAACACTGCCCTTGGCTATCTGATGAGCTACTTCTTTGCATACCAATCTATCTGGTAAGAATTTTGGGAGTGCGTGGGGGGGAATGGAACAACCATAAACTCTAATATAGGAAAAATTTTCTTCAGTAAATCAGTCGACAACTGATTTAATACTTTCTATGACTGCATCAGAAATGCGAGGGGGTTTGCATCCAAAAACTAATTTCTGCATAGGAATAATGACAAAATGACAAACCTCGTCAAATGCCTCTTTAACATTTTCTTCCCAAAGGGCCAAGTGGTATTCATGAACGGGTTCTGGACATGAGGTGCTCCAACTCCAATTCATTAATGGAAAGGGGGTCATAAAATAGATTGCATCCATAATGTATGCAGACATATAAAAAGACACTGGTTGCCCCTTTGACTTGGCTTCTTTGTAATTTAAAATTTCTTGCGTTAGGTTATCCGACAAAATTTTATGCCAGTTAAAACCATTTCCTTCTGAAATTTCCTCTAAGAAGGGTACCTAGTCTGCATGAAAGTGACAGGGATCATTTCTCCCGAAAAGTTTGCATAACATCATGGCTATATAAACCATATATTCGTTTAAGGAGGCTGTAGCATAAATCCCATGAGAATCAGCCCTAAACTTTGCTTCATACCTCGCCCATCCTCTAATCATGTCGGGGTATGTCTGGTCTGCCTCAATGCATTCTTTTCTCTGAAATTCAGCTAAAACTGCAACATTAAAGGTGTGTTTATGATTCGGTGAGAGTTTATACATTACTTGAATGTGCTCAGGCCTGAATGAGCCGATGATAGCTCCTTGTTCATTCTGAATTCTCTTTGTTGGGATATCTACCTTATCCAAAGCCCAGCTGACCATATCAGTATATGCCACCAGCCTTGGACGTGCATCAACCTTATGAATTTCAGACTCAGCAATGTCCCAGAGATGATTTTCAGAATCAGGGTCAGCATTCTTTTGCTCGTACTCCAGCAATTTGGAAATTCGATTCCATGTTTTGATAGAGTGTATGGTGTGTGGAGTAGTATCAGAGATAATATCACCTTCTTGTGTGTCTTCATTTTTCTTCGGTGCTTTTTTAGGTGCCATGGCTCTGCCTTTGACTTGAAAACCTGTCACAGAAAGTGGATGAATAAGCTTAGCTTTAAAATGAAAATACAGACGTTCGAAAGTTTACATTGAATATATTTTAAAAATGACGAGGTTTGTACAACTATCATGAAATTAAATCTCTTAATGCAAAAGATATTTTCAGAGATATGCATTTAATGTCCATACTTAGGCGCTCTCATGTTTTCAAATAAAATGAGAAACTTACTTAATCGGAAAATGAAGCATTAATGAACTCTTAAAGAAAGATTAACTTTAAACCTGTTTTAGAAGGAAGATTGATTAGTGTTAATTATAAATTAAATCTGAAAACATCACTTTTTGGGGTTTCAGAGATCTTGATGTCGAAAGGTATATCTTCGAAAAAGTCCAATCGCCGAAATCGTGAAATCGTGATGTTTTAATTAAGATTTAAACGTTTTTTATCACATTAATTAATTGAGATTAGACGTTATCGGGATTTCGAAAATCCTGATGTCGAAAAGTATGTTACCAATGGAGTCCGATCCCCGAAATCGCGAAATCGTGATGGTTTGTTTGTTTTAAACAAGACTTCATTTATCTTAATTAATTGCATAATCATGATTAGGGCCAAAACATAATTAGTTTAATCTCACATGATTTAGTAATCGGGATTTTGGGAAACACGATGACAAGAGACACGCTCTCATAGAACAGCAAATCCCAAAATCGCAACATAATTATGTTAACTTTAAACTTTTCTTAGAAGAGATTAAACTAATTCACGTTTTAATTAAGATTTAAACGTATCGGGAAATCGGGGATCGGGGTTTCGTGATTCAATTTTCATCAAACATCTATTTATAGAAAACCCCGAATCCTGATTTCTTTCACGTTTAAATTAAAAAAAATCGCAAATTTAGAATTACGACCCATTTTAAATAATTTTTCGAAAGAGCGTTGGAAAATTTATATTTTTGTAAAAAATTTTCCGTTCGTTATCCAAAAAATTGATAAAAGGTATCGTGAATTTAGAAATGATGAAACTCTTATTTTCAGAAAGTCGAAACCCAAAAAATAAAAATCTAGGCCTTTAAGGGCGAATATTTTTTTTAAGATCAGTTTCAACACTTGCGATACACAGTCATACCCTTAGTGGCATGTGAATCACCTCTTCTTCGGAGGGGGAGGAAAAATACTTACCTTGACCTACACATGTGATAGCCACACAACCGATGATCGGAAAGAGAATTAAATGACTCGCTATTTTCAATCCCGCAATTGACCTAGATTGTCAAATCTCATAGCTCCAAAGATCTACGACTGCAGTTAATACAACAAATGATGAGATTAAGCCATATTAAATTGAGACCATTGATGCACAATAGCTAGATCAACGACATGGACAAATTGCGAAGTTTGGGTGACGAGTTAAATCACTTGCAAGTTGTGGTTCTGCAATCATCTGTGATCATGGATCTGCTTCAATAATATTCACAACTGTTGGATCACTTTTGAGTGGAAGGACAGGATAAGAAGGGAAAAATGATTGAGGATTCGATTATGTGAATTCCCTTCAATGCTCAGATCACGTTCGAGTGGAAGGACATGATAAGATATCAAAGATGAACTGCAGAAATATTGAGCCATCAATCTAAGACCCTGATCAATGAACAACATTTTCTTTGGGTCTTAAGTTGCGGGGTGGTCTCACTCCGGAAAGTCTGAGATTTGAAATTCCAAAAATACGAATATCCGTCAGTCGTTGGATCATTCTGAGTGGAAGGACAGGATAAGCTAGCAGAGAAACACCGTAAACAGATCGAGCTGTTGATCCAAGATCCATATCAAACGAACATCTTTCACTTCGGGTATAAAGATGCAAGGAGTTTACGCTCCAAAAATTTTGATATTTGGAATACCCAGAGCTCGTAAATAAAAAATGAATAAGGATCGTCGGATTTGGAGGACATTTGAGGACCATTGGATCAGGGCTATTGGGCAGCATAACACTTTAGCAAGGACACTCAGCAGACCACGTCATCATGAAAAAGTCAGCAAGACTACGTCAGCAAGGACACGTGGCACAATCAGACAATGAAAAGTGTCAAGTTGATTCAACATTTTAGGTACGTTAAAATCACAAATCTGAGGGACACATGGAAACTTCTCGGCTCATGAAACATCATCAAGTTATGCAAGTAAGTTATGTCACTTTAGGAGGTTTTCTTTGGGAACTTTACCACCAACACTCGCCCAAAGTCTCGAAGTATTGAATGTCGAAGACATGAAGTGGACATGAGACGTTCGATCTGAATATCACTTCGAGATAATTCACATCCATTGATCTACTACAGTGGAAGGATAGTGTAATCGGAAGCATTGAATGACAGTAAGCAATCTCCACCATTTATGAATTACTCAACAGGTGACCACTCTGGAGGAAAGAATGGGTTGAGATCTGAAATCTTCGAAGTCCGAAGACCCGGAGTAAATGGTGGCCATACATCTCGATGCTTGATTAAGTCCTAGCCATCATATTTAGCAGTGAAAGGATGAGTGTAAGGATCAATGATGACTGTTGATCTAGTTCTGTGAAATAATTCGTCTGATCTAGATTCATAAGTTTTGAAAAGTTTAAAACCCAAAGTTACGAAGTGAGAATTTTTTTCAGTCGTCCATCTCATCATAAGATTCATGACCGTTGATTTGATGAGTGCTCAAGCACTAGTTTTGCCTAACATATGGTCACCTCCATTGATAATATGAAATAAGAAATAAAGGAAAAATATAATATAGTTCTTAAATTGATAAGCATGTGGTTCTATGCATGTGATCATATGGGTTGAAGGAAGCACCTCATACAGGTTTCTTTCGACAGTGAGTTACACTAGAACAATACAATGATCAAATATGATCAAGTTGGTGAAACAAAAATGCAGCAGAAGCATGAGTACGATCTAATGAGTTGATCCATGTCTGTGATCAACTCATGAGGACAAACGAATTGATACAGATTCATGATTAAAAGATAGTTAAAACATGAAAACATGAATAAAGAATAAAAAGGAAAATGATATTAACTAAAGTTTAAGATTATCATTTTAAACAAAAGGTACAATGGTTCAAATATGAAAAGACACAATGATTCAAATTCACACCAGTTGGAAGACTATATAAAAAAAAAGGAATGGTGAGAAGATAGTGTAGTTGAATTTGTTGAAGTATATATATTTATATATAATGGATTGAATGAAAGTTCATTCTATCAGGTTGGTGCATATTTACAAGTTGGGTCTTGTATAAGGATTGGATTCCTCACATCTCAGTTGGATATGAGATCAAAAAGTTGGGACTTGTTATGAGGGTTGGATTCCTCATTTCTTAGTTGGATCTAAGAACTACAAGATGGGTCTTGTAATAGAGAGTTGGGTCTCTCATAATTGTATGAAGATGATATTCAAATATTTATCTTATGTATTCATTCAATTTATTTAATAAATAAATATTTATTCTTATATATAT
>SNQJ01S0040948.1:32502-51715 GCA_010110895.2 Picea sitchensis
TTGATTCACCCCCCCCGCCTCTCAGTGTCAAGTACCCATTTAAACACACACACCTACCCTCTTACATGCATTCAATCATTGGGCATTGGAACACTCAGCAAAAAAATAGAAGGTTCATAGTAAAAATAATTTATATAGATGGTTTTGGGTTTAATAGACATAGGTAATTCCCCCTTGGACCCTCTCTTAGACATTCCCCTCTCTTGTGGAAAATTATCCCCCATGAATATATTCGTGTCCATCTGTAACCAAAATTATATTTTATTTTATTATTATGAGATACAAAGTTTACACATTACATTGTTGGGTCGAATGCCATGCATATTATATACATTATACATCGCTAAACTAGGGATTAAAAATGGGGATTTTACATTCCCCTCCCCCTACAATTTACACTTTTATTAGTGCACTTCACCATAAAATTTTATATATTTACATAGATAATTTTTTACATCAAAATACTTGATAATTTCGTAGCTTGAACACTGTTGGGCCCTTCATTTTTGAGAAAGAATTGCACAAGTTTTGAATAAGCATAAGTCGTGCAAACTTCATCAGAGGATGGAAGGAAGAATAAAAGAAATAAGTTGTGGATGCTAGTTCAACACCACCTAAGCAACAAACAGTTGCAATAGAACAAGAAGGCGAGCAAGTTGAACAGGAAAACATAACCCAACTATGTATAGGATTGAATATAATTGTAAAAGGGTTGGTTAGGTTGGGTTGATGTTTTTGTCCTCCATTCAGTTTGTTGGTTCACTCATGCATGAGTTGAGTAGAGTCGGGTTGAGTAACATCTATCAGAGTCGCCCAAGGTTTTTGGGATTAGTTGATGCTACCAGTGGTAAGTCGAGAAGAGGAGAGTCTGTAATAAACGAGACTTATCAGCTGGGGAATTAGAACTCTGTGGTTGAGGCCTAGAGCCATGAGTCTGTACATAATATCTCTATGTAATTTTGAGTCTGTAATGCAAGAAATATCTTAGAGATAATATGATAAAGGAGAACCAAATTTTCAAAATAGGATGTGTCTTTGTATGTTTACTTGTGCATTGCATTTTTCCTTTATGGTTTATGAGTTCTTTTTAATGGTTCTATGCTTAAAGCGTTGTTCATAACGTAAGTAGGTTCAATTCTTACAGTTAGATGTTTCAGATTTGATGTTTCTCTTGCGCAAGACCAAGAATGAGTTCTGGAGGATCTATGGATTCTCTTTGGTATTTTCCCCACCCTTCCCCATATTTTTGTCTCATCATCACTTTGGGTGAGACTTCTTCTCTTTGGAGGAGATGAAAATGTCAGTGCTCTAGACTACATGGTACATTTTGTTGGTAACCTGAGAAGAACCCTAGTCTGATCTAATCCGCGCCAACAAACACTCACACAACAATTTCAACCAAAAACTTTTGTTTCCCCTCAACATGCACAACCCAAGGAATGGGATCTAACATCGGTCAGAAAATAAGTCTCATATTTGTGGCTCTAGGAATGATGTCTACCAAAATGGAGCCTTCATACACTTATGTACAAATGTACATTTAAATTTATTTCGAATTTGCAAAAAATTGTGGGTTCTCTTCCTACATGGTCTGTTCATGCTCCCACATGGCATATTCAACACCATATTAGGTCCATTGGACCTTTACCAAGATGATGGAATTGTTACTGAGAACTTTGTGTTTCTTGTCTAAGATGTGAACTGGTGCAACCTAAATGTCCCCTTCATGTTCCACCTGGATCATAGTCCAATCAATCACATGGTTAGGATTAGGTACATACTTATTTAATAAAGATACATGGAACATGTTATGAATTCTCATGTATGTATGTAATTCAAGGATGTATGCAACTAGGCCTATCCTTCAAGGACTTCAAATGGTCAACAGTATGTTGTCGACAATTTTGGGAAACCTTCCAATATCAATGAGCTCATCTTGGCCTTAAATTTTAAAACACATGCTCACCCACTTTGAATTCCCTATGTATTCTTCCTTTATCCATATAAATCTTTTGCATGCCCTTAGCAATCTTAAAATTATGCTTAATATTTACCATATTCTCTTCCATTTCCCTTAACAATTCTATCCCAATAATGGCTATGTCTAATAGGTTATCCTAGCTCACCGATGTGTTGCATTTTATTCCATATAAGGCCTCAAACATTCCTATTTTAATGATTCTCGATACCCATTGTTGTAAGAAAATTAAACTAAATGAAAATATTCCTCCCACCTACAAGGCTTGTCCATTACTATACATTCTCAACATATATTCAATTATCTAGTTAAGCCTCTCTATTTTCTCATGAGATTCAGGGTAATATGCTATAATGAAATTCAAATTTGTCCCAAACGTATTAAATAGTCCCTTCCAAAAATTGGAAGTGAACTTCGTATCTCTATCTAACACTACTTCCTTGGGCACACCATGTAGCCTAGAAATTTCCTTTATAAAAAATTATACAATATTAGTTACCTTGTGAGTTGTTTTAACCGATATGAAATGAACAACCTTTGTAGTATTGTGAACTACTACTAAGATATAATCGTGTTTCCTTGTTGTCCTAATAATTTTGGTACTAAAATCTATAGTAAACACTTCCCATTTCCATTCAAGAATGGAAAATAACTATAGAAATCATGTTGGATGTTTTTTTCTCATCCTTTACCTTCTAGCATTACATGCATTTGGATATGTAATACACCACATCTCTCTTCATACTGAGCCAAAATACTAGCCTCTTAATATTGTAATGTTTATATTTTTGTTGTGCATTATTATGTCGTAAGCTCTCTTTAACGTGTACATAATGTTGTTCTATTGTTACAACCTCTACAATTTTGTCTTTTAAATCCATCTTGCATATAATAATTGTTGTAGCATGCATTTAATCCACCCCTATATTGATTACATCAACCACTTTATTAACTTTTCCCTTGATGTTCTTGATAAAAAATTCATATTCAATGATAAATTCCAACCATCTAGTTTGTTCGTAATTTAGTGTCGATTGTTCAAATAAATATTTCAGACAACTATGATCTTAATTTAATTCATTTTTTCTTCCCATGACATAATGTCTCCACATTTTTAAGGCATGTACTATGGATTACAACTCTAATTCATGTGTAGAATAATTTGTTTCAGGCTCTAAATTTCTTGACTCATTACAAATTACATGCCCATTTTTTGTAAGGACTCCCCCAAGACCTTCCTTGCATGCATATTTTCACACAACAAAATATTCATCTTGATATAAAACCTTTAAAATAGGTGCATTGGTTAACAAATCCATCAAGTGATGTAAAATTTCTTCACACTTGGTACTCCATTGAAATGTTATTCCTATATTTTGCAAGGATGTTATTCGGTGTGAAATCTTGGAGAATCCCACAATGAATCTCCTCTAGTAACTAGATAAGCCCATAAATGATCTAACCTATGAAATTTTTATGATCATTTTCCAACTTTTGATTTCTTCAATATTTTCTATATCCATTACTATGACATCTTCTAAGAAAATGTGGCCCAAATAATGGATCTAATTTTGATAAAAAGTGCACTTGTTCAACTTGGCATACAATTGGTGCTCTCTCAACATTTGTATCACCGTTCTCAAATTTTTCTCATGCTCCTCCTCCTTCTTGGAATAGATAATAATATCATCCAAGCGAAAATAACAATTTTGTCTAGGTAATTGTTGCACACTCCAGTCATTAGACACATGAAAGTAGCATGTGCATTCATTGACCCAATTGCACCACTACAAACTCATAATGTTCATATATTTTCCAAAAGGATATTTTTCTAGTATCTTCTTATCTATACTTACTTGTATTACTTGATCTAAATTCAATATTGGAAAATATATTTTCTCCCTCCAACCGATAAAAAAAATCATTGATACTTGGCAAAGGATACTTATTCTTTACACTAACCTTGTTCAATTATTTGAAGTCAATACACAACCTCAGATTTCCATCCTTTTTCTTCAGAAAAAAGGACCGGGGAACCCCAATGAGAAACACTTGGGTATATGTACCCCTTCTTTAGCAACTCTTCTAGTTGCATCAACACATCTTTCAACTCCGGTGTTCTCATTTTGTAGGGAGTTTTGGACACTAGGTCGACTACAAAAATTAATTCAGTAGAGAAGTCAATATCTCTCTTTGTTCATAATCCTGACAATTCCCAAAACACATCTTCATATTCCCTCAAAACTGATAATCTTCAAGACTTGTCTCCTTATCCTTTGTTGACTCTTCCATATGGGATGCATATATTTGGCATCCTTTTCTAAAACTTCTTGTCAGATGCATTGATGAAATCTATGTAACAAATATAGGCCATAGAATACTTTGAATTTTCTTCCCCATCAAGGAATGTAAAAGCCTTGTTTTAGAAATCTAGGAAGAAAATATACTTTTCTAGCCAATCCATACCAATCAATTAGTCATATGACCCAAGTGGTATGATGTTGATATATTCCTTAGTTTTGATTCCATTCATAATCACTAGGAAATCTCTAACAAGTTCACTGATTTTTCTATTGGTTTCCATATCTAGCTGAACTAACCAATAATTTTTTATGATTTCATTTATTCCATTTAATTATTTAAACTGTATTTGGATCTATATAGATATGACTAGCTCCATAATCAATCTAAATAACTATGTGATGAGTATCAATCTTACCTTCTACCTCAATCACATGGGATTGTTATTTTTGTTATCCATTTTCCAAGGTTGCATATATCCTTGGCATGTTATTTCCCACATACTATATTGTATCCTCCTTCTTGATGTTATGCACATTCCTCATCCTATATTCCTAGTGCAGACAATATTTATACATGTGGTCCCCTTCACATCCCCAAAACTTTATGGGATTTTGTTTTGGCCTCTTCCCCAACAAAGTTGTCATTTTAGCTTCACCTTGTGCTTTCTTCCCTTGCTAGTATGATTGAGAGATATTCCTAATGAAAGGTGGCTTGAAATCATTCTTCCTCTGGTCCATCTTTCCTTTCCTCTTATATTCCTAGGCCTTTTGGAAAGATGACCTTCCTTTATTCTACTTATACAAATACTTAGATTTTCTTATGGCTTCTTCCAAGGTCTTGGGCTCATAAAAAAAAACATTATCACTATAAAAAGAAGGTAGCTCACTTAGAAATATTCATGTTTTTAACTTCTCATTCTTTATGGAGCCAACATAGCTCAAAAATTTAAGGAATATCCTCTCATACCCATTAATTTCCATGCTTCCAAGATTGAGTTGAAAGAAATATTTCATTTTCTTGTCATAATATTGCTTTGACAGGTATTTATTTTGAAAATAATTTTTTAACTCCCTCCATGAGATCCTATTCTAATCAACATGCTTAACCTATGTTGGTGCACAATGGGAATACCCTATATTAATAATCAATAAACCATCAAAACCCTTAGACACCATCCCTTTCGGTATCACCTACAAAGCAAGTGAAGTATCACCTGAGGCATCTATAGGGAGCCACACATGTATGTAGAAACTCCATAATGTTCGTGAAATAATCATCCACTATCATGACTACGAATAAATGTGCATCCAGGAAATTATCATCTAAATTAACTTCATCCTCTCCTGTAAAGGTCCATGAGAGATGATCTGATCCAACATTCACTTTCTCAGGTTTTACGGTGACCTTAAAATCATATTCATGAAATAGTAACAACCATCTTCATATTCTTCCTCCTAAGACAAGATTATTGAATAAGTATTTTAATGAAGAATGGTCTATGCACATATTGAAGTGAGACCCAAGTAGGTAATTTCTAAACTTCTGGAGTGCATAGACTATGGATAGGCCTTCCTGTTTGGTAGTGGTATAATTTGTTTTCAGATATAGAGAATTTCCTACTCGAAAACGCAATCAGATGATTGATTGCACCTTCGCCTTGTTGTGAGAGCATTGTGCCCAGTGAAATGGATGATGCATCGACATGGACATGAAACTCTTTGTTCCAATATATGAATACTAAAATGGGTACATTGACTAGTCTCATTTTTCAGTGTGTCCAACCCCTTTTGGAAATCCTCAATCCATTGGAACTTGACTTCTTTCTTCAACAACTTTTCCATGGGTGTTGTAATTTGCACATAGCCTTGAATAAACTTCTTGTAACAACTTGTATGGACCAAATTTTCTTGTATCTTTCTGACTGAGGTAGGTGGTGATAATTCTAGAATCACAGAAATCTTGGTTGGGTCAACCAATAGACCTTTCTTGCATACTAAATGTCCCAACATAGGGTTCTTCATTGCCCCAATATTGAATTGATTTGTTTTTATTGTTTGTGTGTATGTGATGGATACCATCTCTGACCCTTATATTATGCATGTTCTTTATGTCTCTAGTATCTAAACATTCCCGGGGTCCCCTTCCTCATATTCCTCTTCTGTGAAATTATAACATTACAATTGCTTCTAGACTGTTAATTTGGTTGTGTGCGCACTTCCTAGGGGTTATTCTTCCACTGAATCTAACTTCAAGAATATATTTGTTCGGATGGACTGTAGGGATACCTATATGGAGGAAGATTCATATTAAAATGTGAACATGACTTTGAATATCTAGACCAATCACTGCCTTGTTGTTGTCTCTCTGTGCATCTCCAATTCTAAATACCAATTCCTCAGGATTTATCCAATGTGTGTATGGATTGGTGTGTCCATTATGTCTCTGATACTAAGTGCCATAAAGCCCTACATTTTTCCACTTGATTCACCAAGTCACTTTATCCTGTGTATTTCTACACACTTGCTTCTGCTTTAGGTCCAAAGCATACATGCATTAGTCTACTACATTGTTACCAGTCCTTAATACTCTTTTTATGTGGGGTCCACCATCTAGCTAGAGTTTCTTTTAAGATGACATCTAGTGCTAACAACCTCTACTATTTAGGTACCTCTAATTCAACTGATTTTATAAACACATTAACCTCAGTTAGTCCATCGTACCTAGGTGGGTCATATAGTTCAGTTCCAATCCAACGCAAAGATCAGTTTATACATGAACATATTCTAGTGGATACTTCATGCATACTCTACTGCCAAGTCTCTAGACTAGATTCTAAATCTGATGTGAACGAACTGAAACTTCTCCAACAGAGCACACCCTTCATTTTTGGCTCAACATAATCCTCCATGCACACAGTTAGATTAAATAAATTGTCCACGTCATTCCTCTTACTGACTCTATATATCTCTTCCCTTCAGATGCGTCCAAGGGTGAAATAACCTTTATATCCCTGACCTCGAAGATCATCTCCCTTATTTTCAAGTTAATAATCTCATGGTTATCAACCATCCATTCCAGTCTCATTAAATTTGGATATGGTTGATTATCGTCTATGATCTCAATCTCTTCAAAATATGCCATGTTATGCAACCCATCTATGTTTACAAGTACCCCTTTTAGTCGTCGATCGAGACTATATTATGTTGATTCACAAGACTTAATTGGATAGGGGACCATATTAATTCAATTTCACCCATCATATCCCATGTCCACTTAGGTAGTACATCCACATCTGATCCTAAGTCTAGAATAACATTATCCACATCATATTCCTCAATCTTCACATTAAACTTTAATTCCCCATTGATTATCTTATTGCGTAGTACTTGGTTTACCATTCTCTCTATGATAGGGGTGTCCCTTCCTTTTGTTCAATGATCAATCATTTTATATAATATACTAAGAGAAGTTCGATCTATCATCATTTCTACACAACTTTTTAAGAATTCGGTTAGTGTACTTACGTGTGCACTTGAATTTTTCGGTACCACTGGGTCTTCTAGATGATTTGGGCGATTCCCCATGTGGTTCAAGTATTCCCTTTCATGTGATTTGATATGTCTCTTTTTCCTACTATTGGTTGAATCATGGCATAGGCCTTGTTGAATTCCTTACTCACTGATCTGTTTGATTTCCTTGAGTTTCCATATTAGCCCTTGTGTGAGCTCCTCCACGTGTAAGGATTGTGATTTTTGGTTGTTCACTGCATTTTTCAACTGATATCATTTGTACATTCGGATTCTAATGCAGATTCTGATTTGGGTCACCTCTATCTTGTCATTTTGCAACTAGTTGGGGACAGTCCTTTGTTGTGTGATCCAGTGCTCTGCAATATGTGCACGTGGTACACAAATTTTGGCGATCTAAGGCCAAGTGTCCTAGTTGGTTATAGTTATAACAAATAATCAAACCTCGTCCATAACCAAAATTACTTCTTCTTTGGATTCTTCCAAATTTTTCTCTATTCCCCTGATTGAAACCTATTTGAGTGTTATATTGTGCCCCACTCCCATATGTGTCGGTATTCTCTTCCTAGATCCAGTGTATCTGATGTGCATTCCCTTAGTAGGTCAAACACATGAAAAACCTTTTCTTCATGCCCAACTGATTTGTAAAAAATGCAAAACATGTTCTTTGGAGTACTCTAGTATTTCTAGAGTAATGGTTTCTTAATGGGATGATTTGAACATTTCTTACAGATCTCGTAGTATCCTCCTCTAGGTAGTGGATTTGGTGCTCCTACTACCAAGTACTGCGCGAATGTTGGCCATTCATCCTTGTGGTGGCCCTCTATCCTGCACTTGGTACACCAACTTTGTTCTTTTTGTTCCCTTCCTTTGTTGAGCTCAGCCAACTAAATTGTTAATGTGGCTAATTGCATCTGAACTTGCACCATTCCCCCAGTGTCTCCTACCGAAGACAACTCTAATTTCATTGTTACTTCCAGTACCTTGGGCTACAACACAACCTTATGTTGTATTATTTGTCTACAAATTTGGGGTAGTAATCATTCAATGAACCACTCATGATGCTTTTGATATGGAATCTAGAAATTCAATCTCCCCATTACATCCTTAAAGAGCTTATCGTAATCCCATACTCACTCTATTTTCACCCGTTTGATCTCCTTCAATTCAATAATATACTTTGATTCTGACTTTGGCTTGTTGAACTTATTTAATAGTGATTTTTTTATTTCTTCCAAAGTCCTAGCCTGTCCGGTAGGTGTAATACCTTGTAATTTCATATACCATACTAGTGTGCTTACCCTAAACATTGTCGCTAACTGCACAATCTTCATTTCTTTTTCATGTATGTTTTTGGTGGGCCAAACTGTCTTGCAAACAAAAAAGTGTTGTTTTGGGTCCTCTGACCCGACTCCCTTGAATTCAATAAGTCTAAGAGTATTATCTATCCCTACCATGTTGGTATGTGTATTCCCTCCTATTGGTGATGTTGGTACGCTCTTATTTTTACTCTGTAAAATACTCCCACTAATTCAACTGATACTGTTTTGTCCTCCTTCGCTAACTATGATGGATTTAGACAAGTATTCAAATGTTATATCTGACTATGGTGACGCACATGGGGTCATGGATTCAATGAAGGATCATGGATTCAATGAAGGATCATGTCTGAGTAGGAATTATTGACTCTTCTATTACTGGAATGGACTAGCACCCTTCTTATCCTCCTCCTATATATGGTATATCTACAATTCAGACTTGTGAGCAAGGTTCCCATACTTCTGGCTCACTGTGCGACTCTTCTATCCTAACCCCAGTCATTTTCCTTTTATACCCCCTTCCTCTGTGGAAATCTCCAAATTCATAGTCTTCATCTAGTGTACAACCGTATTTCATCCTTAGTCCCTTCCTTCATATTTAATGTATTCCTCCCTTTTCAAAGGTGATGCTTTTGTTATCCTCCAACTCCCTTATGTGCACAAAGCATGTTTAGCTATCTGAATCCATTATCATCACATGAATTTCACATAATAGCATCTTTATCCACATATTCAATTATTTCAAGAACCTCCCACATGGTCCTTTGAATTTTTTTTTTTCTGCAACACTATATGAATGAATGCAATCTACAACAAATTCTGTAACATAACCCCCTAGTATACTATCCAACCAAAAATAAAATACTAAATTAGTTGGTTTAATTACCGAATTTAGCTTCCTTACCAGTTCCAGAGTCCAATTCTTTGGTGCTACAAAAATAAACCTTCATGTCTTCTCTACTAACCTTTCTAGCCACTCAGTCAAAATTTTTGGGAATTCACCAAAGAAAATCTCATGTTGATCTATGAACACATACTTTTGCATCAATTTATTTTCACTCATATGAGGGTTCATGTTCTCTTATTGCATGAAGTGTCATTCTTTTTGTTCCAAACAATCAATGATTTCTTTCTTAGTCGGCTCCAAAAAATTCCATTAGTTGAAAATTCTTGGTTTCGGTACTGCTAGGTCTTCTAGATTAGGTGCACAATTTCATTGCGTGTGGATAATTATTCTTATTGCACTGGTTGGATAGAAGGAACCCACATTCTACCAGATCATGCATGTTTCAGTTCGTAGTTCATAAGCTGCTAGATACACCAAATTATGACACTCCTCTATAAAAATAAGGAAGACTGATACCAACATTGTGTTTTACTCATATTTTCAGTTCATCTGAAAAGTAGTAGAGACTATAGTATGTATTCCCGAAAGAACCAAATATAGGGGACAACCCATATACAACACAAAGGACAATAAACAATAGTGCATAGGAAGTTCTAATCCATCCCTCAGGGGAGAATCACACTATACAGCTTGAGCTAGCAACCCTAGAGTTACCAGTGGGGGAATTGCATGAACAAATTGTAGCCTTAGGTAAACTTAATATCATGGTCTCTAGCTTACCGATTCACAATATAAAGGAACTCTAAGCACAATTCATTTAGTAGATCAAGAATATAGGAGACACTACACACAAAGACTTAGTCAAATTGAGAGACGAAAATGTCCACATATAGACACATAACGATATTGATCCAAATTTATGAGAAGAACAAATAGACTAACAGACTGAATACAAAAACATAGAGATACGAAGAACAACAACATATATCTAGTGAACAATAACTTCTATTGAGTAAATGAAATAGGCTGAAATTGTGAAATTACAGAATGAAAAATAACTTGCTCAAATGGTGGTACCTATCTCTGAGAAGAGATGTGGCTGCTACACGCATCATTCTAAGAAGAATGATTCCAATGAGGCTCCAGAGGTATTTTTAACATTACTCATGAATTTCAAAACCCTTGACATCTAGAAACCTAACCCAAGGAGGTGAAACACCAAATGTTATGTGGGCCCTAATGGGTAAGTTGGTACCTCAACTTACCAAGGTCGTAAAGTTTTCATATGAACTCCATTTTAGGTGCATGATACCCTGTTGGAAAGGTATTTTTGAGAACTACACATTATGTAATAAAAATATGACTCTGTCTATAGTTTGACTATGGCAAGCCAAAACAATAATGTTTAGGGTCCCAAAATGTCCTTGAAAGTACAAAAAGATGTACTAACATGAAAACATAAAAAATAAGCCAGTTGGATTATGTGGGTATCCACCAAACTCCACCTTGAAGTAGTGTAGGGCTTCAGACAACCCCAAAAGTGTAGAACCCATAATTAGAAATAATTATAGAAGAACGTGTTGAACTAAAAACCTTCAAGAGGAGCTAGTTAGAATAGGTGGGTGGCTACCAATATCCACCTGGATCAGCCCTCCCCCGTTAGGAAGCAATGGTATCCATTTCATTGAGCTCCCCAATGAGGTGAGGAAAATTATACTAAATTTGGACCTGGGTGAGCTAGTTGCCTTGTTGTAGGACCTGACTTGTATTGACAACCCAATAAATATGGATCCTTTCCTAGAGAGTACCCTTGACCTGTGTGTCCACTATATGATCAGTATATCCTTGTTCCATTTAGTCAGTGTTGAGCTCTTTTGGTGTCAGTTGTTCTGCGATCTCTAAGGTGTCCAATAATGGTGGAAAATATGGCCATAGGAGGTCCACATTGAACACTGGGTGCAAGCCAAGGAAGGGTGGAGTGTTGAGCTCAAAAGAACTTCTACCCATATCCATGTTGATAGTTTCTATAGCGAAGTGGGAAAATATTATGATGGGGCCCTGTAAGGAAATCTTTCTACAAATGTGACACAAACCCCCCTACTCTCCCTCAGGGCTGCTCGATCTCCCGGTCAAGGATCGTTAAATATTCTCAAGAAGGATCAACTCCTCATGACCTTGCTGGTCTCAAACTCAATCAAACACAGGCCCTATTATCACCCTCAGGGTTTTTACAGTCACGATATGATCATTACCGATTTGTCCGTCGATCGACAGTTCACAGTACTTGCGGGCTGCCAATGTGCTCACTCTTTATTGAAGATTTATGTCCCTACAATCAGAAAAGTGATCACCCAATATCGATTGAATTGTAGTCATTGATCCCCTGTCTTGAAAAGATCAATGGAGCTAGTGAATAGAAGGCTTTCAATTAGCAGGTTCGCTAATTTTTCTTCCACTCACCGCGATCATTCCCCGCCGTCAATTTTCCATTCTTGTATCGATGGTTATCTGTGGTCCTTATTTCTTAATTCCATGTTCCAAATATCACACTAACAAGCGCTAAATCCTTCCTTGCATGTGACCTCAGGCTGTGCCCAGGCGCCAAATTAAAGGGTGCTTCAGAGATTTGGGCTCTGGGCATTTTCACTTCACGCTACATTCAATTCCCCTCAACCCCGAACTGGAGAAGTTTTGAACTGACATGAGAGGGATCAACGCCCCCCCCCACTCCTTTTCCCATCAATGATATTTATTTCTTCGGGCTCCGGTGCTTCGGTTATTTCACACTCTTCTTGTCTGAGAAATCCCAGAGTACTTCCACTCTGGAGTCTCAGATCTGTCGCCACCTGTCTCCTGACGATGGACATTCCCGACGATCCTCTTCGGTAATTTCTGAGTCCACTCTCCTATAGACCTAAAGGGAATAAACCATGTGCTACTCACCTGGATCAGAAGACTATCGATCCACGCACCCAAATCCAACGGATGGGATCTATTCTTCTATTATGCACGCTCCTTTGGGTGTTTGGACATGAATTTCAATGGTCCAGATATCCTCCTTGCAGTTGATTTGACGAAAACTATCTCTCTTCCTTCTGAGCTTCTTCGTTCTCCCAAACTTAGGAAAATTTGAAACATTCAAAGGTTGCAACCTTTTATTCTTCTATGAGCCCGACTACTTGAGTATCAACTTCACTCCTCCTCCTGAGCTTCGAGACTTGAAGCAAGCCTGTCGATGCACACCACATGCTATCCCTCCTGAGATTTTTCTAATGTAACATGACCTTGGCTCTTGTGCACACTTGCACTTTCACTCTACAAACTTTCACTACTCCTCTTGGTCTTTTAGCTTGCTTAGTCTCCTAAGGGTCTCGACCCTCTACTTCCTTCAAGGGATTTTTTGGTTCCCTCTTGGAAATCCAATGCTCTTCCTCCTAGGCTTGTAAAGTGAAACTAATTTACCTCTGGCGCACTCCTTACACTTGACTAGCTTTCAGATGGTTGTATTTCAACACTTCATCTAAGTGTTGGCCCAATGCACTCCTTGGGAAGGTATTCCTCCAGATTCCACCTTGAGCTTCAACTGGTCAAACATCGAAGGCCTTTGTCCCTTTGTTCCTCGAAGCGACATATGTGCCCTCTTGGAAAATTCAGCTCAATAACTCCTTGTTGAGCTTACAGAGTGTTCAGTAATTCTATGAGTGTCTTCTCCTTCACACTCCTCTTATTAGAACTCAAAATAGAGTTCACATGTGCACACTCGCACTTTCTTAATTCCCTCCTAGCAGAGCTCTACAAAATATCTAGCGATTGTGTCTCTCTATGCCTCCTTTGCACAGTCTCTCCTCTAAGGTATTCAATAACATTGAGGATCCTCTTTGAGTCTGTGAAATATCATGGTGTGCCCTCCTGTCACTTTCTCTCCTGAATTCAAAGCATAATTCAGATACAAACTCCTTGTGTTGGCTCCTAGAGTCTTCAACACTCTGTCACACACTCCTTGTGCTTAGCCTGAAGAACCTAGAATAGTTTAACAACTCACAGATAGAGAAATTATATCCTTACCATGCATATGGAACCCATTCATACATCTACAACATAAACTCATGAAAACAAAAATGGCATTCATAGACCAACATTCACCACACAGAAATTCAGAAACAGTGAAATATGTTCCTTTTTATTACAACTAGAATGTCAATTACAATGCTCGAGCTCAGACTACAACTAAGTCTTAGATATATTCTCTCTCTAACTTACTTACCCTTCACTCTCTTTTGAAATTAGATACAAATATATTTCTACCAACAGAGTGCCTCCTCGAGCCTTTCCCTCCAAGCTACCTAAATTTCATTAATTACATTGAATTTCATTCAATGGCCATCTAGTCTGAATTGAATCTAGAGCCATCAAACTGTCAACCATTAAAACCGACCTCATCTCATTCATGTACAAAGACAATATCTCATCTCTTCTCAAGCCTTACAACATTTAATTGCATTAAGATACAATTTTAAATTTTAAATTTGGGGCAAAATGAGAGGACTAACACCTCTCCCCTCGAATGTGCACTGATGTGATGGAATGATAGCATGTTGCTGAGGTAGAGAGATGCTCCTACATAATACTCCACTGCTACGAAAATCATGAGCTCCTGCTCATGATATCCTCTGCTCCAATGTTGAAATCCTCATGGATCCCAAACTTTCCCTTGGAGTTGTCCTCCTACTCCTCTCCTTTGTTGTTGCTACTGCTTCTTCTTCTTCTTCCCTGCTGCTATGGAATGATCTCCTATATTCAACTTCCCCTTGTTGAATGCTTCTTCTACTGACCTCACCATAAAATTTCTTATCTCCTCTATCACCCTGTCCAACTTCTCTGTTGGCTGGTTCTCCTTATATAGTCTTCTCTGTTGTACTTCCTCCTTATCAATGGGTATATCATCTTCATATCCCTTGATGAATTCTCATCTTGTGGGACTAAATTCCCACCCTGTTGCATGCCTCAGTTCTGCAGTCTCATCACTGAGTTGCTGCTCAACTTCCTCCTCTGGCATATTAGCTTTTTTCATCTCCTCTTGTGTTGGTTCAACTCCAGCTTCTTCCAGTTGCTCCTTGGGATGGTATGCTCCTCCATCTATTTCCAACTTATCCTGTTGGATGTGTTGACTTTGCACTATCACCCTTCTCTCCAAGGCTTCCATTTCTTCACACTGATCAACAAATTCTATGTTGTATACTTCCTCTTCTACTGCAAAATCCAATGTTGCAGTCATCTCTTGTTCAACTCCCTGGCTGAAATTTCTTAGCCACTCCTTTGAATTCTCTTTTCCTGTGATTTGCATGAATGTCTCTTGGAATCCATCTTCTGGTTCTAGATTTTCCAACCAATCCTCCAACATATTCTATTCCATTTCCCATTGAGTGAGCATCTGAACTTTGTGCTCCTCTTGTTTTGCTGGGGAAGACTTTAGTATCTGCTCCCTTTCCTCCTCTATGATAGTCACACCTGGATGTCTTTCCTCTGGTACACTTTCATCATGTGCATTGGCCTCTACTTAGATGTTTGGAAGGAATATTTGAATTCCCCCAATGATCAAAATGCATTTCTGATCCTCCTCCATTATCTCTCCTTGTTGAGATGAACCCCTAGACAAGTTCATCTCTCTTCCCTTTCCCACCTGGAAATATGGGATTTCTCTTCTGCCCTCCTGACAGTCTATGAGACCAACTGATCTCATCTTATTTCCCACCTGGAAATTTAAATTTCCATCCCTGCCCTCCTGGAAGTTTATGATACCTTTAACTGATCTCCCTTCCTCATCACTGAGGGTTCTCCCAACTTCTAGTTCACAGATGTAAACCATCTCTGTTTTGTGTCACTGACGTTTTCATCATGCCTCATCCACCTCCTTACTACCTGTTTCTTCTTTTTGGCTAACAACTTCTGGATAGGCCACTTCGCTTTCATCATGTACCTTTGCTTCCTGATGCATCCTCCATGTCAACCATTTGAGATCCGCCTTGATTTCCTGGAGCTCTTTTTCTATCTCATCTTTGTTTTTATGTTGGTGGTCCTTGTATTGACCACACTTATGGCCTTCAGTAGCCATCTAACTCTTACCTCACCCCACCTAGATGTCTACCATTTGCTACACACCTTGCAACAATATTTATAGATCATTGTACTCTGTCTCCTCCTTCACCTGCTATCCACATATGATATTAAGCTCCTGATACCATTTTATGTTATGAGACTATATACTTTCACCTTCTCACCTTTTCCTATGATCTGTAGAAAAATTTTAAGCTCTGATACCACTTGATGTAGACCCCCTACTCTCCCTCAGGGCTGCTCGACCTCCCGTTCAAGGATTGCTAAATATTCTCGAGCTGGATCAGCTCCTCGGGACCTTTCTAGTCTCAATCTCAATAAAACACAGGTCAGGTTATCACCCTCAGGGTTTTCATGGTAATGATCTGTTGGAGCCGGAAGTCACTCCTGGATTGCTTGCAGGAGCATAGCCCGACGCCCATCAGTTTAATGTCACGATTTGTTTGAAAGGGGTGATCAAATGGAAGCAAACTCGGAACAGTGGTCTCAACTCAGAAACTAGGTCGGGCATGCATGAACGAGTGAGGTCTTGATAAACTTCAAACAGTGAGTTGCAATAAAGGGTGAGTAGGGGGAAGACTTCATGAGAAGGGTGCAAGGGTCTACTGTAGGCATCAAGCTTCTAACAGACTGTGGGAGAAAGCGTCTGAAAACAAGATCTTCTTACTTTCAAATGCAGGAAACCAGAGAAAACAACAATGCAACAATAAATCATTTATCATAACAGAACTGTGTTAATTCATACGAAGCATTTGATCATGAACTCTCCAGCAAGAGACGAAACATAGATGGAAAAGGAAAACTGTTTGTCATAAACCAATAAATCTCAAACACTGATACATAACCCAGAAAGCTAGAATGTTTACTGAAACTTTACAGTCGGGAGCTTAGCTCTACCATCGATAGATACAAAAATGGCGAAAACGCCTACATATACTCAAAATAATCAACAACAGTGGAACCGAGACAATGCATTGAAAGCTTTGCATCTGCATGGCTTCTGACAGTCAGCCTCTGAAGGGTCATGCAATTTAATTCAGACGCAATCCAATTCTTTGACAGTTCCAACGGCGAATCGACGTGCCTTTAATTCATGGCCGTGCTTTCCCATTATGGTGGAGACGATGTCTAACCAGCACCAACTGCTTTAATAACTGCTCTCTTGGGATGAGGACAACCTGGCCAACTCAACATCTTCGGGACGTGGAGGACCTCACACGCTGCCACCTGGAATAACTGACTGGCTCGAAGGATTATGCGTGGAGGCCAGCATGGAAGGTGGGGTACGGGAATGAAGTGATGGGGCCGAAACTGTGAGGGCGTGGAAGAAATGGCGATGTGTGCAAAGGGTGATAGAGGATGGTTCATGGCGAAAGACTTTGGGAGGAAAGAGGGAAAATGAGAGATAATGAACTCGCCTTTTGGTGAGGGGCCGACGTGGAAAGGAGCGGGACACATGGCGAGTGTCAAGTGGATGATGAGAAGGAGGGAGGACCATGCGGACCAAAGAGGGGAGGTGGATGGATGACATATGGAAGCATGAGAAAGGTGGAAAGGAGGACGACATGATGAGAGAAGGGCCCACGCCAGTTAAACCCAGAGTGGCTAAGAAGGACGGGGCTGTCCAAGCACCGTTGATCCGGGCGCTGCAATCTCGGCCGTCAAAAGCTGCTCGCTCGATTCTGGACCTCCNGTCTTCATCGCCGTTGATCCGGGTGCGCTAATCTGGACCGTCGGAGAGTTGCGCCTGCGATTCTGGACCCCCCCGCTTAAAGGTAGAAAGGCAAGGGGGGTCCGGAATCCAACATGCACCGTTGATCCGGGCGCTGTGATCCCTTCCGTCCAGACTTGGTTTTCATTTAATCATAGGTGCATTAGCACCCTGAACTTAGGATAAGTGGGTTTTAACCCATTCTTTTACATCCTGACCCCCCTTACAAGAAATATTGCTAACATTTGGCTCCATGGGGGATAGAGTTGTCCATGTGATGCTCTAAGAACTCTTTTGCAGATTTAGTTCCTTTGTTGTTGGTCTATGGAGTCATTAATTAGTCCGATAAACCAAAATTAGAAACAATATGTACAAAACAAAACAAAAAGAGCCAACTGTGGCTCACAGAAAACATTTTTTCAAGAAATGCCCATTCACTGGGCCACCAAAGACTTCTTTTCCTTCTAGATCTTGCAACCTGTATGTGTTGTTTGCAAATACTTCAAGGATATTTAAAGGCCCAAACCAGAGGGCATCAAATTTACTGTGTTTGCCCTTTTCCTACCTGGGTGCATCCCATTTGAGCACCAGATCACCCTGCTTGAACTCCTTCTTTTTTCTCTTTCTGTCAAAAGCCTGCTTGACCTTCTGCTGATGATTGTAGGCTCTGTCTCTGACCTGTTCTCTGATCTGTTGTACTTCAACCATCTGATGAATCCTTCTGAGCACATGGTTAGGCTCTCCTTCAAGTTCTTGGAGGAATTTAGCCACAGATAAGGCGAGATGAGTGGGGAAAACAACCTCTATTCCATAAACCAGCTGGAAAGGTGAGATGCCCAGTGATTTCTTTGTTGTTACCCGATCAGCCCAAAGAGCAAATTTGAGCTTAGAGTCCCAGGCCCTTTTGTTGTCTTCCAACAACTTCTTGATAAGCTTGATTAGGCTTTTATTGGAAGAATCTGCTAGTCCGTTCCCTTGAGGATAGTAGGGAGTAGAATGAATTAGTGAAATTTCGAACTGTTCACAGAATTTGACCAAAGGCTCAGACCGAAAGGGGGAGGCATTATCAGTGACGATTCTACTGGGGCAACCGAACCTTGTTATGATTTCCTCCAGGAAGATGAGAATTACTTTGTGAGAAGTGCTTCTGGTAGGGACAACTTCTATCCATTTGGTGAAGTAGTAGGTTGCAGTCAGAATCCATCTGTGCTGGCCACTTGAGGGAGGATGAATTTCCCCGATGAAGTCCAGTCCCCACTGCTGAAAGGGTGCTGAGACTACTGTCAGGCTGCTAAATTGTAGCCTTTAAGTGTCCTGAATCACTAAATTGTCAAACCAGGGTTGGTATACTTCGAGCTGATACACAGTATGTGCAGGCAAGCGTCTAGTCTTTATTCGAATGCTATCCTAAAA
>SNQJ01S0040949.1:26791-51714 GCA_010110895.2 Picea sitchensis
GAAAAATGATCCTTCGGCATGGACAGGGTCCATTACCTAGGCTACATCATTGATCAACATGGCGTACATGTGGATCCAGCCAAGATCCAAGTCATCTGTGACTGGCCAGCCCCAACCACACTCACTGAGCTTTGGATCTTCTTGGGCCTTGCCAATTTCTACCGCAGGTTTGTGTTGGGATTCTCCCATATTGCATGGGCCCTCAGCCAAATAACCAGGGGTGGTGGTAAGGAAGAATTTGCATGGGGCAAGCCCCAACAACAAGTGTTCAATGATTTGAAGCAGTGATTGTGCTCAGCCCTAGTACTTTCACTACCAGACCTGCAACAACCCTTTGAGATTGAGGCTGATGGTTCAAACTATGCTGTGGGTGCCATTCTCACGCAACACAGCCACCTCGTGGCCTATCATAGTGCGACACCATCAGATGTTGTTCGTAAGTACCCTACTTATGACAAAGAAATGTACTCCATTGTGCAATCCTGCCGCCAATGGAGACACTGCATTCTTGGGAGGGAGACATTCATCCACACTGATCATAAGCCACTGTATTTCATGCAGACATAAGGAAAATTGTAGAATGACCGCCATCAAAAGTGGTCCACATACTTGCAGTAATTCCACCTCAACATCAAGTATAAAATAGGAAGCACCAACCGTGTCGCTAATTGCCTCAGCAAACCACCAGTCGTGGCACTCACCACAGTGCTAGACTCCTGTGGCCATGAGACCTCTAGATGGCCCAACCTCTATGAGACAGACCCGGAATTTTCCACCACCTACCAAATGTTGGGTGTAAAGGCAGTTGTCAATAATTTCCATCTTCATGATGGGTTGTTGTGTCGTTTGGGACATATATTTGTTCCCTCAAGTGAGCGAGTGAAGCTGATCTGGGAAGCCCACTACAGTCGGATGGCAGGACACTTCGGCATCAAAAAGACAGTGGTGATGCTACAAAAACATTTCTACTGGCCAAAACTTCGACAGGAGGTCATCAAGTATATCAAGTCTTGCACTGCTTATGCTATTGCCAAACCAACCACTAAGAAACATGGCCTGTACACCCCTCTTCCTACTCCTGACAGACCATGGGGATCCATCTCAATGGACTACATGTCGGGCCTCCTTTCCACCAAGCGGGGAAATGACTGTGTTTTTTTGGTTGTCAATCGCTTTTCTAAGATGGCGATTCTGGTTGCTTGCAAGAAGAGCATCACAGCAGAAGCCACTGCCAAGCTCTTCTTTGAATGAGTCTGGGTACATCTTGGAATCCCACAAACCATTGTCTCAGATCGGGATAGTCGATTTCTCAACACATTCTGGTCGAGCCTCTGGTCACTGCTGGACACCAAGCTCACCAAATCCACGACCTTCCACCCCCAGACAGATGGAAAAACCAAGGTCGTAAATCAAATGATCGTGCATATCCTGTGCATGTATAATTCCAAGCACCCTCGCACATGGGATGAGAGTCTTCCCTATGTCCAGCATAGTTACAACTAAGCCCTGCATATCTCAACTGGCCACAGCCCCTTTCAGGTGGGGTTGGGATTCCAACCATTGGGTCCCATAGATGTTGCACTTCCCCTTGCGGTCACCTCAATCGACTCCTCTCCTGCTCCAACTGAGGCTGACAAAGCCACTCGATTCATTGAGAGGATCCAGCACATCCGTTAATAGGCTCAGGATATCCTACAGAAGTCTAATGACAAGTACAAGCAGCGCCATGATCAACATCGGGTTCCACATAAGTTTCAGGTGGGTGACAAAGTTTGGTTGCACTTGCAGAAAGAATGCCTTACAGAACCCCATCAGAAGCTTCGCCCACTCCGATATGGGTCGTACACCATTACCAAGGTTTTGGGGGATAATGCTTTTGTGCTCAACATTCCTCCTTTCCTTGGCCTGCACACAGTGTTCAATGTGGACCTCCTTCGACCTTATTTCCCACCATTATTGGACACCTCAGACATAGCAGAACAGCTGAAACCAACAGAGCTCAACCCTGACTGCATACAACATGCATCTAGTGATCATATTGTGGACACAAATATCAAGGGCACTCGACAACAAAGAATCCAACTTTATCGAGTCGTCAAAGCAGGGCAACTCCTGCAACAAGGCAAGTGGCTCACTCGGGGCCAAATTCAGCAGAAATTTCCTCATCTAATGGGGGAACTCAACACAATGGAGACCATTGCTTCCTAAGGATGGAGGATTGATCTAGGTGGATATCAGTGGCCACCCACCTTTTCCAACTGGCTCAAAACAACTTTCTAGCAATTTTGATAATTTACTATTTTTAGTAGTTTTTTGGGTCCTGAACTTCTGGAGCCATTTTGAGGCCCTAAACGACGTTTTTTGGGGTATGTTGCAGTCGTAAAATTCCATCATGAAATTTTGTGAAAGTGTTGTAGTCCTCGGATAGATATTTCCAATGGGCTATCATACAACTAAAACGGAGATCGTATGCAAAAGTTACGACCTTGGGAAGTTGATGTACTGACTTACCCAAACGGGGCCCACATGACTTTTGGTGCTTCATCTCCTAGGCTTAGGTTTTTGGATGTTTAGGGTTTTTGAAACTCCTATTTATTGTAAAAAGGCCTTGAGAGCCTCATTGTAATCATCTTCTTGCGAATGAACACAGTCGTCACATCTCTTCTCAGAGATAAGCCGCCACCATTCCAACAAGCTTGTTTTCCGCTGCATTTTACAGTTTCAGCTTATTTCCTTATTGAATAGAAAACCATTTTTACTGTATCTTTGTTATTCTGTGTTAAGAATTTGGTAATAATATATAGTCATTTCGTTATGCTCATAAAATCCGGATCACTGGGCTATCTCCAGAACCTCCTTTCCAGATTGTTGCATCTCCGACAACTTGCCAATCAGTCCATCCAGGGATACATTGAAATCTTCTACAAAATGTGCATCTAGATCCACATCACTGATCTAGAAGAGGTATTTATTGTCAATTTAAATTCTGGTTTATTGCTAAGCATTCATCGTGAAGTAGATATGTTCAACAATCCTTCTTTGGACAAGAATTTTCTTCGAGCCTTGGTCATGGAACGTAAGGTGGTTCCTCGACCCCGTTCTCCTCAAGCTCGAGGTGGACCATCCACTCCTGGTAATTATCCTACCTTCCCATCAGTTGACTCACAATCCTTCCCCACCTCATCCCATAATGCACCCTGGTGTTCTTTCCATAAGACCAATTCACACTCTTCTTTCGACTATCACGCACTTAAGAATTTGCACCCAAAAAAGATTTGTTTGTCGAGATTGCTCGAGCTAATTCCCCTGCAAATCCTAAGGTGGCTTCCCATGATAACCCTACTGAAGCAGATCCATCCCTCATTTTAATGACTTCCAATGAACCAGGTACAACTACTATTCCTGTCTTTACCCATAATTTCCAGATTAAACACGAATTGGCCACCCTCATTATGGACAATGGCAGCCAAAAGAACCTTATCTCATAAGAATTAGTACAATGCCTTCAACTACCCACTACTCCACACCCAACCCCATACCAACTTGGTTGGGTACAAAAGGGAAATCCTCGCCTCACAATTTCTTGGTGTTGTGCAGTTACTTTTGCCATTGGTCCAAGGAAAATAAAATAAGTCACTTTCACCATAAGTTGCAAGTGAAGGAAAAGAAGTCCTTCTTTGGAAAAACTTATGTCCAATATTGGGCTTCATAGTGGATACCCAAGGTGTGCACCTAGATACCTCACAGGTACAGGCTTTGGCACAATGGCCAACACCCTCCAATACACATGACCTCAAAAGTTTCATGGGGGGCATCAATTTCTATAGAAAATTTGTATCCCACTTCTCACAATTGGCTCGACCTTTGCATCAATTGTCACATCAAGAAAACTTTCGGTGGACTCTAGAGGCTGATCATCATTTTATGAAATTGAAGAAAACATTATGTTCAACCCCGTGCTATGATTGTCGGACATGAATCATCCCTTTGAGATCAATATAGATGAATCTCAATTCGCCATTGGGGTTGTACTTAAACAGGGAGGTCATCCGGTAGCGTATCACTCAGAGACTCTTACAGAAGCCAAAGTCAACTACAACACTTATGAAAAGGAATTATATAGCTTGGCACAAGCACTCAAGCAATGGAGCCACTACATTATGGGTAAAGAGACCATCCTGCATACCAACCACCATTCGTTGATATTCATCAATTCCCAAAGTAAGATGCAGGAACAACGCCATTTAAAATGGGCAACATATCTTGAACAGTTTCACCTAGTTATTAAATATAAGAAGGGGACCTCCAATAAGAAGGCAAATTTGTTAAGTCGTCCCCCAATGCAGGTTATGAACATTTTAGAAGTACGTTGTGAAGCTTATGATGCATGGAAGGACATGTATGTTATAGATCCATGTTTTTGCGAAGTACAACGTGCTTTGCAACAACCTACGATCATCAACCAGAGTCCCTTTTTAGACTACACCATCTGTGAAGGGTGGCTCTACAAACTCAATAAGTTATGTGTGCTGCAAAACGAATGCGGTCTCATTCTAATCCAAGAAGCACACATCTCTTCTTGCGGTGGGAATTTTGGCAGAGCCAAAACCATCCTCAATCTCCAACGCCATTTCTACTGGCCTACACTATCCAAACAAGTGGAAAAATTCATTCGTACTTGCTCCCTTTGTTAACAAAGTAAACCATCTAACCGTATGCATGGTCTCTACCAACCTCTACCAGTTCCTTCTCTTCCATGAACTTTTTGAGTGGTCTCCCTACCACGTTTCGCAAGCATCATGTTATTTGGGTCGTAGTTTGTCGTTTCTCTAAGATGCCTTTATTCATTCCTCGTCATAAAACTACAACTACTACGCAAATTGATAACCTTTTTTTCCATCATGTGTGGCCCCATTACAACTTACCCAGTAGTATCATTTCAGATCGTGACTCTCTCTTCCTCAGTGCCTTCTGGCATACTCTATGGTCTTCAATCGAATGCCAACTTCATTTTTCCACCGCATTTCACCCTCAAACTGACGACCAAATAGAGGTTGTCAACCACACTCTAGTCCACTATCTTCGTAGCTACTTTTCCAAAAATAAGCAGTAGGACTCTTATTTGCACATCATTCAACACAGTTATAACAGGGCCACCCACTCCTTCACACACTTCTCACCCTTCGAGGTTTGTCTGGGATTTCAGCCAAGTGTTCCCTCAGAGTTACCACTCATTCTTGCATCTTTGGGGTCTGCACATGAACAACAAGAGTAGCATTCAACGTAGAGTTTCATCCATAACATTGAACAACGACATTCCCAAGTAGTAGAGGCATTGCAAGAAACACAAGAGCATGCCAAGAAGAGACACGATAAACAATGCACACCATTAGTTTTTCATCCCAACGATCAAGTGGGGCTATCACTAGACAAGCACTACTTCCAAGGACAACATCATAAACTCCACCCTTTGCGCTATGGTCCATACATTGTGGTCAAAATAATTGGAGAGAATGTTGATCACCTAGACTTTCCACCACAACTTGGCATCCACGATGTGCTCAATGTCAACAATCTCAAGTTGTTTGAGCCACCACTCCTTGAGGAAATCACCACGATACATCATCCAGTGGATAATATACCATATTTTCATCCCCCTCTGCTCATGGACACCATTCTTAACTCTCAAACTCACAACACTCGCCACCAACAGTATGTTTCCTACATTGTGGGATGCAAGGGCCAAACACCTGCGTAGGCTAAGTGGATGTCTCCAACAACATTGCAACGTTCTTTCCCTCACTTGTTGGGGGAAGCAGGGATGCTTCCGGATTTAAACAGGGAGGAATTGGGCCACCAAAGCAAGCACCCATCTCTCTCTACTTAGTTGTTTCTATTTGTAAACTTCCCTCGCCAGTATGAGCAGGGAAATTCCTAATAAATATTAGAATGATGTTTTTGTTAGGAAGTGAACTAAATAAAAAGTGAAACAATGCTTGTCGGTCAGAAATAAAGTAGCAAGTCTCTTGTTGTTGTTGTAAACGAAAATTGCCCAATTTGATAAAAAAAGGTGTATGCTTGCTGAAATACAAGAAATGGTCTTTACTTCTCATTTTCCAGTATTCCTTCTATTTTCATTTCTATTTGGGCAACGTTATTTCTTGCATATCAGCCTTGTTTTTGTTGCTTGTTAATTTTTACAAATAGAAATGTGGATCAGAATTAAAAAAAAGAGAGGAAAGAAAAGTACTTATTTCCTAACATAGATGTCTTCAAACAAGAAATTGACCACAATTTTCTCAGTTTCCCTTGTCGAAGCTTTCACCTCGACCCACTTGGTAACATAATCAATACATACCAAGATGTATCTCTTTCCAGGTGACATAGGATCAATAGGTCATACAAAGTCCAAAGCCCATTTCTCAAAAGGTTCAATGAGAACCTGTCACTATAGGGGAATCTCATCATTTTTTGTTGGTTGTCTCATTTGTTGACAACTATCACAACTTCTCACATACTTTTTGGAATCTCTAAACATAGTTGGCCAATAGTATCTGATCCAAAGGATCTTATAAGTTGTTTGTTTATCTACAAAATTCCCAACACATGGTTCAGCATGACATGCTTTTAAAATATCAAAGAACTCATCTTCCCTAAAACATCCATGTATTATCAAATCAACTCTAGTATAGAAAAGATCTTCCTTGATCCAAGAATATCTAGCACTTTATTTAATAACCTTCTTCTTTTCTCATGGTGAAAAGTGCTCTGGTAATTTTCTTGTGGTTAAATAATTAACTACATATACAAACCAAAGGGATTTGATAGAGATAGCAAATAAATTCTCATTGAGAAAAGAATATGCTACTGGAACACTCTCACCAGGATTATTAAGGCATGAACGAAAATCTTACACCTGATTATCCTTTCCACGTCGATCTATGATAATAATATTGAACTCCAACAACAATAGCAACCATCTTGTTATTCTACCATTTGTAATAGGTTTATTCATTAAGTATCTAATGGTAGAATGGTCTGTGTGGACAAAGACTACAAATCCAGTAATGTATTGTCATAATTTATTTACAGCATGGACAACTACCAACATTTTCTTTTCAATAACAATATAATTGAGCTCAATTGGAGTTAAATTTTTGTTGATAAAGTAGATATCATAGGTTAGAAGGTTTCCTTTTTGACGTAGTACTACCCCCACTGCTGTATCAGATGCATTTGTGGAAATTTGAAATGGTAAGCTCCAGTCTTTTCCCATCAATAATGGTAACCACTGTATAACTCATTCTATGCTTAATACCAATGTCCTCTATTTAATATTATTTATCTGTGCATAAGACAAAGCTTGGAGGGCCCCTTGCTATGGTATGTGTCACAGCTGTATATCTTTGTACAAAAGTTTTGATTTTCTTATTCTCCATTTGTTGGTATCCTACCAAAGAGGATGTCGAAATTGAAGATGAGATCCTACACAGAGGATGTCTTGAAGAGTTCCATTTGGGATGTAGTTGTAAACATGTCGACGTAGGAGAACATATGTAGAGAATCTATATGTACAGAATGCAATTATTTATGGGTTGTAAAGCACCTTGCTAATCTCAATGCAATTATTTATATGTATAAAATACTTAGCTAATCATTATGTTAGTATTCAACTTTATTTGTTATATTTATAAAATAACAAGTCATGAACTTTTTTACAACCAACATATATCCATCTTAACACATAACCAAACAAAGTTTATGGCTTCAATTTATCACTGAAATCATTAATTTCTTTAGTATCACTTTTTTAATTAAGTAATGCACGGAGTCATTTTTCATAGTATTATAATTGAAATCAATTCACCTTATTGTTTTATGTTATGTTATTATCACCAAAATCACCCCACCCTATTGTTTTATGTTATATCATTGTTAAAATGAATATAACTACTTGATTATGATAAATCATTTTTATTGTATCATCATTTTTATTGTATTAGGAGGGTGAGCACTTTTTTTACATTTTATACATCTTAATATTATAATTGTTTTATTGTGCAAATATTTATAGATAAATCACATATAACCAAACAAAGTACATGACTTCAACTTATAATATATGTTTTGAAATTTGTTTTCACTAAGTTGTTGTTGAATTCATTTCACTTGTTGATTTGTTGTATCTCACAGTTGAAATCAATATAGAGGATTAATTTCCCTCCTATCATTTCTTCAATTAGTTAATGTACTAAATCATAGTATTATCACTGAAATCAATGCACCCTATGGTCTTATGTTATATCATTGTTAAAATAAATACAAACTTGATTATGCTAAATCCTTTTTTTGTTTCATCACTTAAATCAAGGCATATTTGTTTGCATTAAATCATTGCAACTAATTGCTCTCAATAGTAAATAGTAATAGTAAAGTAATAGTAAATATACTAAAGTAAATAGTAAATCTAAAGTAATAGAAGTAATAGTAATAATAAATAGTAATAGTAAATGCTAAAGTAATAGTAAATTTACTAAAGTAATTGTAAATATGATATATATAATAGCCTTGTGTAGTTTTTGTTTTTATTAATTGAGCCAACTTTAAATTTTTCAATTTTTTTAAATCTTTGAAATCTAACATCACCCTAACATGATAACATCTCCCCCATAGTGGATTGTAGACAACATTGGCATGATCCACTGATCAATGGTGCATTTTGAAAGCCATTTCTTCTTCCTAATATGTATTTGATTTCCTCTTTCAAAAGTAAATAGGATTTACTCTATGAGAAGTACTTTTAGGGTTTTCAAAATACGCATGCTTGTCACTTTTTCAATAGTTATAAGTTCTAGGGTTTTCAAAATAAGCATGCTTGTCACTTTTTCAATAGTTATAAGTTCTAAACTAGTGAAACAAGTGGGTGGAAACTAGTACCACTTGGATTAATCCTCCCCCCTTAGGAAACAATGATATCCATTGTGTTAATTTCCTCCATCAGATGGGGAAACTTTTGTTGAATCTGACTCCTAGTGAGCCACTTGCCCCAATGAAGAAGTTTCTCTTCTTTGATGACCCGATAGAGTTGGGTGTTCTACTGGTGTGTGACCTTCATCTTGGTGTCCATGATCTAATCCACTTTCACCTGCTCAATGGAGTAAGGATTTATTTCTATAAAGACCAAGTGCTCAACCATGTCTGAAGTGTCCAGGAGATGTGGAAAATATGGTCGAAGTAGTTCAACATTAAATATGGTGTGCAAGCCAAGGAAAGGGGGAGTACTTAATTCAAAATCATTCTCACCCACAAACTTGGTGATGTTGTAAGGCCCATATCGTAGTGGGAGGAGCTTCTGACAGGGTCCTATGAGGTGCTCTTTCTGCAAATGCAACCATACATTATCTCCCACTTGAAACTTGTGTGGTACTCGATGTTGATCATGACACTGCTTGTACTTGGCATTGGCTTTCTACATAATATCCTGAACATGTTGTTGGACGTGCTAGATTCGTTCAACAAATTTGGCTTCTTAATCATCCCCGGTTTGAGCATGGGAGGACTCTTCTTGTGCAGTTGTAATGGGAAGAGCTATGTTCATGGGGGCCAATGAATGGAACCCTAAGCACACCTGAAAGGGGTTATGGCCAATAGAGATTTGGAGGGATCTGTTGTAGATATGTTTAACATAAGGAAGCCTCTTGTCCCATGTGTGTGGATGTCTATAATTTTACATCCTTAGGATATGAACAATCGTCATTTTGACTACCTTTGTTTGTCCATCGGTTTGTGGGTGGACGACAGTCGATTTGGTTAGCTTTGTGTCCATCATTGACCATAGGATGGACCATAAAGTACTCAGGAAACTACTATCTTGATATGAAATAATGGTCCATGGGATCCCAAAATGAGCCCAAACATGCTCAAAGAAGATCTTAGCAGTGACCTCAACTATGAAGCTCTTCTTGTAGTGTTTAAAAAATGCCATCTTAGAGAATCGATCAATGACCACAAAGACACAATCCTTATCATGCTTAGTTGAAGTTATATCAGACATGTAATCCATGAAGTTGGACTCCCAAGGCCTCTTGGGAGTAGGAAAAGTAGTGTATATCCCATGTTTCTTAATGGTATCTTTTGAAATGGCATAGATAGTGTAGGATAGGATATACTTGCTGATATCTTGTCAGAGCTTGGGCCAATAAAAATGATTTTGTAGTACTGCCACAATTTTTTCCATGCCAAAGTGTCTTGTCTCTTGACTATAATGAGATCCCCAAGTGATATTTTCACGCTCACTTGAAGGAACACATATATGGCTCATTTGGCATAACAATCCATCTTAGAGATGAAAGTTTGGAACTAGTTTTCCTACGCTCAATGTCTAATAGGTAGCAACAAAGTCAAAGTTCTTGTTGTATAATTGTATCCACCTGGAGGTCTCATGCCCATAGGATTTGATAAATTTGGCAAGTGCCAATTGTATGGAATCCATCTTTGCTACTGGAGTGAAGGTCTCATCATAGTCAATACCATGCACCCGCTTAAAGCCTTTGGCAACAAGCCTGGCTTTGTATATGCTAATCTTCCCATATGCTCTACTCTTGGTCCCGTAGACCCATCTGCATCTAACAAGTTTCCTCCTAGAAGGAAGGGAAACCATATCCCAAGTCTAGTTCTTGAGGAGGGAGTTGTACTCCTCCTGCATGGCAAATTCCCAAAAGGGATTTCCAGCAGCCTCTCCATAAGATTGTGGATCTGAAGACTGAACCAAGAAAAGATGCCTGGAGGGATATGGTTCAATGGCAATGAGTGCAACAAGAGGCTCGTTGAAATCAAAACGAGTCCTCCTAGTGTCGGCTGGATCACCAACGAGATACCCTACATCTTGAAGACTAGTACGTTCCCAATTGGGCCTCTGCTTTGTCTCTACAAATGCATATGGATGCTCTGACTCTGCATCTGACTGTACTGACTCTAAATATGAATCATTTGAGTCCTTTGAATCAAAAATATCATCTGAAGAAGATTTGGCATGCGCATTCTCATCATCTCGGATAGGTGGAAGAATGAAGGTGTCTGCATGCGGTTGTTGAGGTACATGTGAGGGACTTTCCTCGAATTGGACACTATGGTCAATGATGTGCCGGTCCAAGGAAAGATCAATAATATTATATCCCTTCACACCATTGAGTTATCCAACAAAAATACACTCAGTTCTCTATGGATCAAGTGCCTTCCTCTTTTCAGAGGGATCCAAGCCCATGCACATGAACCGAAAATGTGAAAGTGGGTCACTTTCGGTTTGAGGCTGCTCCAAACCTCGTAGGGGGTCTTATCCTTGACAGATCTATGAGGAGATCTATTTTGGATGTATGTTGCACAATTAAGTGCTTCAACCCATAGTCTCTGTGGTAGTGACTTTGCATGCAACATGCAATATGCCATCTCCTTTAGAGATTTGTTTTTTCCACTCAACAACCTTGTTTTGCTGTGGAGTATAGAGAATTGTATGATGCAACTGAATCCCTGCCTGATGGAAAAAATTATGGATCTCATGATTTACATACTCTCCCCCGTTATATTTTCGGAGGACTTTGATCATGTTTCTGGACTGTGTCTCAACCAGGGCTTTGAAATCTTTGAGGTGTTGAAAGACCTCATATTTTTGCCTTAGAAAGTAGATCCATGTAAAATGTGAGAAATCATAAAAAAAAATGAGAACAAACCTCGCTTTTTTGATGGATGGATGCAGAAAAGGACCCATAAGGTCATTGTGGATTAGATCTAAAGGTGAAAAATCTCTCTGAGACTTCCCTTTGTCGAATTTATCCTGAGGGTGTTTTCCGAGAACACATCCCTCACATACTCCCTTGGAGAAATGGATGTCTGGTAGACCATCAACCAATATTTGCATGCTAAGTTGTTGCATGTATCTGAAATTCAAATGTCCAAACCTTTCGTGCCATATCCTACTACTTTCATCAGTATGAGTAAGCAGTAAAGCAGAATCAGGTTCAATGAATTCAGAAAATGTATACAATCTAGACTGATGATTTACCTCACCGGTAGCAACTCTGGAGTTGGTTTGCATGTCGTAGATGTCCACAAAATTTGGTGTGAATATGAATTTATTTTTAGTTCCAGAATTCATCATCTCATATAGAGAAAGAAGGTTGACGAAAAGTTTGGGAACGTGTAGCACATTCTCAAAACTTCCGTTGGTGAGTTCAATCCTTCCTTTGTTGGTGACTTCGACATAAGAGTTGTCCCCCATCATAATAGGAGGACCTTTGCATGCATCCAATGAATAATATACTACTTTTGAGTCATCCATGTGATGTGATGCTCCCGGATCAATGATCCAAGCATCAGGAGAGGAGTTGATGGCAATCAAGGCATGGCTAGAATTTTCTTTCTTGGAATTCTGATCTTTTGGCTTCTTCTTCTTGGCACCCTCGGGGATGCGATCTCCAAGGTTGTTTTGCTGAAGTATTTGAGACATCAGATATTTTTTTTTTTTTGCATGCATATGGATTCTGGATGGAATCCTTTCTGACAGTACGTTCATCTCCCCTTGTCTTCCCTTTTCCCCTTTGGATCCAGAGGCATCAGTGAAGGGTTTTGTGTAACCTTCCTTCTTCAAATGTGCATGAGCTTTCCGTTTATCTTTATATTTAGATTTTTTATATTTGTGGCTGCCATCTTACATAGTGAGGGCATGCACCCTTGGGCCTTTGATTTTTCCCATGTTGATGAGCTTAGTTTTCTCTTATGTTAGGGATTCAATAAAGTCCTCAAGAGAAGGCATCTTCCAGGTGGCTCTAGAAGTGAATATGACCGAATGGAATGTGGATATGAATACATATAATTCAAGACCAAGCTTGGCGATAATGTTGAGAATCATTTGTTTCTCCTCCTTTAATTTATCAACCCTGCAAGATTTGAGTTGTGATAATAAATCGTTGAATTTTGTAAATAAATCTTGGATATTGTTGAAGCTTTTTGGATCCAATGTGAGAAGCTCCACCACCAACATGTGTCCCCTCATCTCATCCTATTTTCCAAAGATCCTTTCCAAGGTGGTCCAGGCTTCATTGGGAGTCTTACAAGAAGATATGTGAAAAAGGAGATCGGGAGAAATAAGACTGCAAATTGTTCCAAGTGCCTCATCCATGTGATTTAAGTACTTGGATTTTTCTATGGCTGATGTCAGTTCTGTATCTGTATTCAAGGTTAACCTGTACAACCTCTGGTTTGGAGATGTACGGATATTTTCTCCTTCCATGCAAAATAGTTGTAAGGTGTAAGAATGGATTCCTTTTGGAAATCCATCTTTCTGCTGTCTTCAATATTTTGCACCTGCAAAAATTTTTGGTATAGCTTTTGCTTAGCTGATCATTGGCTCTAATACTATGTAAATGTGTTGATCCTGCATAGAATATATCTATCTAAACAATTATACACACATTTGCAGAGAGAAAAGGAGAAAGAAGAAGGAGAAAAAGAATGGAAGAATTCCCATTAATCGTACTGAATAACGAATAATTTACGCATGATATAATCTGTATAACTCAATGAGTGCACATTGGAGGAGAACCAATGTGTGATATTGGTGGTCTAGAGTGATCTGGACACACACCAACAGTTATGGGAGTGAACTTCCACGTAGTCTAGTCTCTCAGGAAGTTACGGGAGTGAACTACCACCTAGTTGATTTAACTAGTCAACTAGTCTTTAGTTAACTGACTGAACAAAGAGTAGTGAGGAGTGGATGAAGGAATCAAGGGTAATGCACCAGTATAGTGATGATCCCAAGGGAATTGCGCATTAGCTGGTGGTGATCCCAATGTCGCATGGTGACAAAACCAATGCAACATCTAAACTCAACTCAACTAGTCAAACTGAAGTGTCAACTGAAAGAGAATATTCTCTAGGTGGAATATTATCCCCTAAAATATAGGATACTAGATAATGACTAATTATGACTAATAAACAAGGAAAAACCTTAGGAAAAAAAAAATCCTAGGTGTGTGTGAAGTAACTCCAACACTGAACAAGGGAGCATTCCACTCTCTTCGAGTATGCTCCCTCCAAGTCCTAGGGTGGTTTCCTTTGATTGAAATGATCTTGTAGAGCCTAGAGTTCCTTCTTCTACACCCTTCCAGATAAGGGGAATTATTTAATATATTGTAGAAAATGTAACCTCCAAGTATTTTATCCTCCTCAAGTTGGAAATCTTTGGGTTTTCCCAAACTTGTGTCAGCTATCTGTGAGTTTTTTACTTTCCATAGAAGTCTTGTATGGGAGCCCTGGCCTCCCCCATGATATGTTGCTTAGAACAACATCCCCAAGTCTTGTTTAATATCTTTTCTGACTCTCTCAAAAAGAAAAAATATTTCTGAGTGAACTTGTCTCTTTCACACCCATTAATTGGATTTGAAAGGAAATATATTTGGTGTAAGTTTAACCCTTTTTCAGACCAAGTAGACTAATTTTGAAAAAAGAATACTCTAGTCACTAGTGGCTAGAAGAGTTCTCATGGGTATTGTTTTATATTTTTTCGGCCCTAGGGGACTAAATTTACAAAAAAAAGTCATTCTTTGGATTTAAGTTGTAATTGCATATCACCCTCTTGCTTGTTGTATTGAGCCTACTTTTGATTCCCGGTTTCACATTATAATCCTATTATCTCAGTAGTTTGCATCATCATCCAAGCAGAACCTTGTTTATATCCTTTGCAACTTGACACCCTGTACCCTATGAGGAAACATTCCCCTAAGTGTCCATGTCCTACATGCACTTCCTTGCATTAAGCATAGGTATGTTCCACTACTAGAACCAATTGCTTACTCGTGACACTCGTTTCCTCCTCTGTATCATAGAATTTATTTTTCTATGAAAAAACAAAAAAAGATGGGTGGGAAAAGAATATTATCTCATATTGGCAGCAATCGTGTCGCCTTTGAACATAGCACAAACTTTTGATTTCACTTTTCATCCGAAGATTGGGTTTTAGTATGACCTTAGGAAGATGAGCTTGTTACTTAGAGTTTACTCACCCAACTGGTTACTCTTAAAGTCCCTATGGAGAGTTTGATTGGTGCCTCTTGCATCAAAAAGTTTCATTATCAAGTCTATTCTGTCGGAGTCCTCGATATGTCTCATGTTCTTGTTCAAAGGATGTATTTTAGCCTCTGTCGGCCATTTCTTAGAACTCTTGACTTTGCATGTCAACCATACCCTCAATGTGTCTCAAAATCACATGAAGTTGTAGTTATATCATGCACCCTGGTCCTGGTTTCATTATGGGTAGGTAACCTTGAACGCAGCAGTTGACATCTCCTCATTGGTCACTGATGGGAGGGTTTCCCTTGTGTTCGACGAAAAAACATCTATTCACACATTGGGATTTGTGTAGTGTATTGGATGTCATTAGCCTTATTGGTGGTTTCCTCACCTTTGTCGGCAGTTTTCCTTATTGGTCATTATTCATAGGGTCTCTTTCATGCACTACTTGCATCTGGTACATGCGAGAGATGAACAGGATTGTTGGTTCGTGAAAATCATCTTCATCTGAGTTCCTCCAAATTACCAAGCTATTGTCTTGTACCTCATTTTGACTGATGAGAGATTTCTTAATGCTCTCCTTTCAACGGGTCTCTTTCCATCGACTTCATCCCATCTATTCTGGAAACAAGTCCTAGAGTTTTTTATGAGTATCTGGAGGCTTGCATTCATTAGCAGCAAGTTCTCTCAACATCGACAGCTGGGAATACATCAATGTCTCCTGATTGATGGATTCTTTGGGTGTTCAACCTCAACTCCTTTATTCACACTTGTAAGACTGTACTCGGTCCCTTGATACCTACTTTCATTATTGGTAGGTTATCTCATGTTTGTTAATGATATTCATTAATGAAAAGTAATCAAATGAAGTCTCATTGTGTTCAACTTCAACTCCTCTATTCACATAATTAAGACTTGCACCTTTGGTGGATTGTGTAGAAGACTTGAAGACATCAACTATAGTAGCATCTTTCCTGAGTTGTTGCTATCATTCATTGGACCAACACCTATGACTTCAGTTATCATGGGAGATCATATTATACTCTATTGTATATAGATATATTCATATTAGTGTTGATACTGGTCTTCACTGGGTCGTGTTCGGACATATGTCTACTTTGTATTGCCTATTCATGGCCATGAGAAGCTACTTGGTATATCTTTTCACATGGATTTGCAGTGTAATTCAAATTGGCATCCATGTGTGAAAAATCACTATATATTGTAATATTGTAATGAACAACTAGTTCTTCCAGTTGAGTCTCCATCACTCCACTTTTGGGAATTATAATATATTTTGGCCATCACAAATATTCTGTCTGTTGTGGTTTACCCCGTGAATTTAGAAAAGCTTTTTACATGGTTCCTAGAAAAAAATTTGGAATAGGTTGGAAGAGATCAAATTGCATCTCAAGTTGAGGGTTGTTGCAATAAGGATGTATGAGAATATTATTTCTAAGTTTAAAAACATTGAGGGCTGATCAAAAGAGATTAACTGCAATATCAGAGTCAAACAAGGTTGTCCCTTGTCCCCTACCCCTTTTTGCATATACATTGACAAGTTAGAAGATTGCTTGGAAAAAACAGGTTGTGTCAGCCCTACTCTCACTGGTATAGTCATCAATCTTCTTATTTATGCCGATGATATCACTCTTATGGAAAGGAATCCCCATGATCTTGAAAACCAACTAAGAATCCTCAAGGATTTTTTCTCCAATATGGGTATGATTTTTAATACTGATAAGACTAAGGTCATGATTATTAAATCCAATAAGATCCTTTATGATACCTTCATATACGACAACAATAACTTGAAGGAAGTGACTTCATACAAATATCTTGGAATTGATATTCACCACAAGCTCAATTGGATTTATAACATTGAGAAAAGGATTATTAGAGGATGGAAAACTTATTATGGACTTGAAAAAAATTGTAAATCTGATCCTTGGAGTTGGGATAAGAAGAAACTCCTCTTTGAGACTCTTGTTACACCTTTTATTCTTTATGGATGTGAAGTCTGGGGCTGCAGTATCTCTCGTGAATCCTAGAGAAAGATAGAGCAAATACAAAAGAATTTTATAACCTATAATCTCAAAATTAAAGGAAATATGCCCTATCCCATCCTCCTCTTAGAAAAAATCCTCTCCGCCATTGAGAGCATGGCTATGACTAGATACCTAATGTATAAGAACAAGTTAAACAACATGGAAGATAAGAGGATTACTAAAATTGCTTCAAAATCGAGTCATAACCACCATCAACTCAAGCGAGGATGGCATAAAGATACCTGGTCTTGGCTAAACTATTGGGGAATCATGGAAGACACCATTTTGCAGAATAAAGATACTATTAAAAAAAACATCAAATCAAAATTTAAGGAGAAAATGTGGTGTGATNGTTTTGTCAAGTGTAAAGAAAAAAAAAACATTGCTAAGATAAGAACAAAGTCTCACGAGCTCCATAGTGAAACTGGGTGTTGGTCAATTCTTAAAATGCCATGGGAGGAAAGAGTGTGTCACCTTAGTGACACTAAGAAGGTTGAAGATGAAAAGCACTTTCTCTTAGACTATCCACCCTATACCCATATTAGATCTCATTTTCAAAATATTTGTCACACTACCAACCTTCCTAACCTTTTAACTCAACAAAAGTATAGTGATCTTGGAAAGCTTCTCTTAATGATTTTCGAGCAAAGAAACAAAATTCTAAAGAATCAAAAGTAATCACTTACCCTCGTAAGGTCTGATAGACCAATTAGGTCTTAGTGGATGTTAATCATCATCATCATCATCATTAGGGGGCATCTGTTATAGCAAGATTTGACTCACCCCATACAACTTGCCCAGAAGGCCTTTTCCATTTCCCTTTGTAGACTTGAAGTCCCTTTTGCACTTCCCAGAGCTAAAAAATACATTTTTCCACATATACACACCCTAACAGTATGACAACATGCATATATGCAGGTTGCACCATTACAATATGCGTACACCAGGTTTTGTGCCCAAAATTAAAAATAGTGTTGGGTTTCCATGTCACTTGACGAGATCCATGATCCTTGATCTTCCATATACTGGAAACGCTCTGAATCGACCCTTCAATTCCATTTGAAGGCTATAAATGGGCCATGTCCAAGCTGTGGAAAGAGGAGAAAGAATTCAACTTTGAGAGCAAAGTTACTCTGGAGAAATTATTCACTTCATATTGAGTCTGCATCCCTTTGTCCTTTTAAGTCTGAACACAATGTTCAACCCCCAAGATCTTCCCTCTTTGATGGAGAACTGCATTGTCTCTCTTATATGAGCTTACCTTTGGTGGAGGATTAAAGTGGTGGAGGCCCAGTTGGAAGGGACTTAGTTTCTGGGTTCCGAACGCGTCGACTTGAAAGTTTGTCATTCATACATTTTTGTTGATTACATTTTAATAGAAATACTATTTTCTCGTCAATTAATGTCTTGCGAATATTTGAATTGTTATTTCATCTGTTGTGGTTTACCCCATGCCATATAGTGATTTCCCTCGTAACAATTTGACCTTACATAAAATTCATAATTAAAATTCATAATTATAAAACTATATTAATATTTTATTATAAATATTTACAATTTTATTACAACCATGATCCTTTTAAATACATTATATTACATATAACAATACCTTTCTTCCCTTATAAGTCACAAGTGGACAACTTTCTTCCTTCACTCAACTTTCTTCCATTAGCAATTGAGAAATGGAAAGGATAACTGTGAGTGTGGTAAAGGAACAATTTTCTTTCCTAAGAATAACATTTCTTGACAAGCAAGGTCCTAGAAATGAATAATATTCTCTTCAAACTTTCTAGTTAATTATATGAAAAATATAACCACTATAAAGGAATGGTGAAAAACATGTGGTAGAATTTGATGTAAATTTATGTTTCTAATTAATACGTTTTAATATGATTTGATTAAGGACAATCACTTCTCCTCTAATTAAATTGAACTTTGATATTAATTGAAAAAATAAAAACAAACATAGTTTTGATTTACCCTTATCTATTGAATCGGACTTGATCTCTTACGTGACGCTGATGCAAAGTAATTTGTTGAAGGTGAAAGTGCTATCTCCTATATTTGTTTATGTTGGAATTGTGCTTTTGATATCTAGGAAAAATAGGGTTTTCAGGACTTGTCATGAGTTACAGTTGTAGACTGAATTTTTTTCCCACTTGCTCCTTCATTGTTCCTGAGCATTTTTTTCCCACTTGCGCTTTCATTGTTCCTGAGAAACAATGGATAGGGAAAGAAAAAGTTGTTGCTACTCTTGCAATTTCTTATTGTGATTTTCTTGTTTTCGGCTTGAGAACACACCCCCTCCTTCAAATTATCCACAGCCTCCTATTCTTGATGCCCACTCTCCTACCAATGCAAATACAAATCCTCCTACTAATACAAAAACCCCTCCTCCTATCGATACTAAAGGGAATACAGAACCTGGCACCTCTTCTCCTTCCAAGGCCAATACATAACCTCCTGTCGATGCCCTCTTTCCTGATATAATCTGTATAACTCAATGAGTGTGCATTGGAGGAGAACCAATGCACCATAGTGGTGGTCTAGAGTGATCTGGACACACCCCAATATTTACGGGAGTGAACTGCCACCTAGTCTAGTCTCTCAGGAAGTTACGGGAGTGAACTGCCACCTAGCTGAGTTAACTAGTCAACTAGTCTTTAGTTAACTAACTGAACAAAGAGTAGTGAGGAGTGGATCAAGGAATCAAGGGTAATGCACTAGTCTAGTGATGATCCCAAGGGAAGTGCGCATTAGCTGGTGGTGATCCCAATGTTGCATGGTGACAAAACCAATGCAACATCTAAACTCAACTCAACTAGTCAAACTCAAGTGTCAACTGAAAGAGAATATTCTCCAAGTGGAATATTCTCCCCTAAAATATAGGAGACTAGATAGTGACTAATTATGACTAATAAACAAGGAAAAACCTTAGGAAAAAAAATAGTAGGTGTGTGTGAAGTAACTCCAACACTGAACAAGGGAGCATTCCACTCTCTTTGAGTATGCTCCCTCCAAGTCCTAGGGTGTTTTCCTTTGATTGAAATGATCTTGTAGAGCCTCGAATTCCTTCTTCTACACCCTTCCAGATAAGGGGCATTCTTCAATATATTGTAGAAAAGTTAACCTCCAAGTATTTTATCCTCCTCAAGTTGTAAAGCTTTGGGATTTCCCAAACTTGTGTCAGCTATCTGTGAGTTGCTGACTTTCCACAGAAGTCTTGCATGGGAGCCCTGGCCTCCCCCATGATATGTTGCTTAGAACAACATCCCCAAGTCTTGTTTAATATCTTTTCTGACTCTCTCAAAAAGAAAAAATATTTCCTAGTGAACTTGTCTCTTTCACACTCGTTAATTGGATTTGAAAGGAAATATATTTGGTGTAAGTTTAACCCTTTTTCAGACCAAGTAGACTAATTTTGAAAAAGGAATACTCTAGTCACTAGTGGCTAGAAGAGTTCTCATGGTTATTGTTTTATATTTTTTCGACCCTAGGGGACTAAATTTACGAAAAAGAGACATTCTTTGGATATAAGTTGTAATTGCATATCACCCTCTTGCTTGTTGTATTGAGCCTATTTTTGGTCCCTTGTTTCACATTTTAATCCTATTATATTAGTAGTTTGCATCATCATCCAAGCGGAACCTTGTTTATATCCTTTGAAGCCTGACACCCTGTACCCTACGAGGAAACATTCCCCCGAGTGTCCATGTCCTGCATGCACTTCCTTGCATTAAGCATAGGTATGTTACACTGCTGGAACTAGTTGCTTACTCGTGACACTTGTTTCCTCCTCTGTACCATAGAATTCATTTGTCTATGAAAATAAAAAAAATATGGGCAGGAAAAGAATATTATCTCATATTGGCAACAGTCGTGTTGCCTTTGAACAAAGCACAAAATTTTGATTTCACTTGTCATCCAAAGTTTGGGTTTTAGCATGACCTTAGGAAGATGAGCTTGTTACTTAGAGTTTACTCGCCCGACTCGTTACTCTTCCAGTCCTTATGGAGAGTTTGATTGGTGCCTCCTGCATCAGAAAGTTTCATTATCAAGTCTATTCTGTCAGAGTCCTCCATATGTCTCATGTTCTTGTTCAAAGGATGTATTTTAGCCTATGTCGGCCATTTCTCAGAACTCTTGACTTTGCATGTCGGCCATACCCTCAGTGTGTCTCAGAATCACATGAAGTTGTAGTTATATCATGCACCCTGGTCCTGGTTTCATTATAGGTAGGTAACCTTGAACGCAGCAGTTGACATCTCCTCATTGGTCACTGATTGGAGGGTTTCCCTTGAGTTCGACGAAAAAACATCTATTCACGCATTGGGATTTGTGTAGTGTCTTCGATGTCATTAGCCTTATTGGTGGTTTCCTTGCCTTTGTCGGTAGTTTTCCTTATTGGTCGTTATTCATAGGGTCTCTTTCATGCACTACTTGCATCTGGTACACGCAAGAGATGAACAGGGTTGTTGGTTCATGAAAATCATCTTCATCTGAGTTCCTCCAAATTACCAAGCTATTATCTTGTACCTCGTGCTGACTGATGAGAGATTTCTTAATGCTCTCCTTTCAACGGTTCTCCTTCCATCGACTTCAGCCCATCTATTATGGAAACAAGACCTAGAGTTTTTTATGAGTACCTGGAGGCTTGCAGTCATTAGCAACAAGTTCTCTCACCATCGACAGTTGGGAATACATCAATGTCTCCTGATTGATGGATTCTTTGGGTGTTCAACCTCAACTCCTTTATTCACACTTCTAAGAATGTACTCGGTCCCTTGATACCTACTTTCATTATTGGTATATTATCTCACGTTTGTTAACGATATTCATTAATGACAAGTAATCAAATGAAGTCTCATTGTGTTCAACTTCAACTCCTCTATTCACATAATGAAGACTTGCACCTTTAGTGGATCGTGTAGAAGACTTGAAGACATCAGCTATAGTAGCATCTTTCCTGAGTTGTTGCTATCAATCATTGGACCAACACCTATGACTTCAATTATCATGGGAGATCAGACTATACTCTATTGTATATAGATATCTTCATATTAGTGTTGAGACTAGTCTTCACTGGGCTGTGATCATGACTATGACATATGTCTACTTTGTATTGCCTATTCATGGCCATGAGAAGCTATTTGGTATATCTTTTCACATGGATTTGCAGTGTAATTCAAATTGGCATCCATGTGTGAAAAGTCACTATATATTGTAATATTGTAATGAACAACTAGTTCTTCCAGTTGAGTCTCCATCACTCCACTTCTATGAATTATAATATATTTTGGCCATCACAAATATTCCGTTTGTTGTGGTTTACCCCGTGAATTTAGAAAAGATTTTTACATGGTTCCTAGAAAATACTTTGGAATAGGTTGGAAGAGATAAAAGTGCCTCTTGAGTTGAGGGTTGTTGCAATAAGGATGTATGAGAACATTATTTATAAGTTTAAAAACATTGAGGGCTGGTCAAAAGAGTTTAACTGCAATATTGGAGTCAAACAAGGTTGTCCCTTGTCCCCTACCCCTTTTTGCATATACATTGACAAGTTAGAAGATTGCTTGGAAAAAATAGGTTGTATCGGCCCTACTCTCACTGGTATAGTCATCAATCTTCTTATTTATGTCGATGATATCATTCTTATGGAAAGGAATCCCCATTATCTTGAAAACCAACTAAGAATCCTCAAGGATTTTTGCTCCAATAAGGGTATGACTGTTAATATTGATAAGACTAAGGTCATGATTATTAAATCCAATAAGATCCCTTATGATACCTTCGTATACGACAACAACAACTTGAAGGAAGTGACTTCATACAAATATCTTGGAATCGATATTCACCACAAGCTCAATTGGATTTATAACATTGAGAAAAGGATTATTGGGGGATGGAAAGCTTATTATGGACTTGAAAACAATTGTAAATCAACTGATCTTTGGAGTTGGGATAAGAAGAAACTCCTCTTTGAGACTCTTGTTACACCTGTTATTCTTTATGGAGGTGAAGTCTGGGGCTGTAGTATCTCTCATGAATCCTGGAGAAAGATAGAGAAAATACAAAAGAATTTTATAACCTATAATCTCAAAATTAAAGGAAATATACCTTATCCCATCCTCTTGTTAGAAAAAATCCTCTCCTCCATTGATAGCATGGCTCTGACTAGATACCTAATGAATAAGAACAAGTTAAACAACATGGAAGACAAGAGGATTCATAAAATTGCTTCAAAATCGAGTCATAACCACCATCGACTCAAGCAAGGATGGCATAAAGATACCTGGTCTTGGCTAAACTATTGGGGAATCATGGAAGACACCATTTTGTAGAATAAAGATACTATTAAAAAAAATCCAAATCAAAATTTAAGGAGAAAATGTGGTGTGATAAAGAGTTAGAGGAAAAAACAAAATTAAGGTATTATAAAGATGTAATCAACCCTAATCTAGAAGATCAAAATTATCTGTATGTTTTGTCAAGTGTAAAGAAAAAAAAGCATTGCTAAGATAAGAACAAATTCTCACGAGCTCCATAGTGAAACTGGGCGTTGGTCAATTCTTAAAACGCCATGGGAGGAAAGAGTGTGTCACCTCAGTGACACTAAGAAGGTTGAAGATGAAAAAAACTTTCTCTTAGACTGTTCAACCTATACCCATATTAGATCTCATTTTCAAAATATTTGTCACACTACCAACCTTCCTAACCTCTTAACTCAACAAAAGTATAATGATCTTGGAAAGCTTCTCTTAATGATTTTTGAGCAAAGAAACAAAATTCTAAAGAATCACAAGTAATCACTTACCCTCTTAAGTTTTGATAGACCAATTCGGTCTTAGTGGATGTTAATCATCATTGTCATCATCATTAGGGGGCATCTGTTATAGCAAGATTTGACTCACCCCATACAACTTGCTCAGAAGGCCTTTTCCATTTCCCTATGCAGACTTGAAGTCCCTTTTTCACTTCCGAGAGCTAAAAAATACATTTTTCCACATATACGCGCCCTAACAATATGACAATATGCATATATGTAGGTTGCACCATTACAACCCGCGTACATCAGGTTTTGTGCCCAAAATTAAAAATGGTGTCGGGTTTCCATGTCAGTTCACGAGATCCATGATCCTTGATCTTCCATATACTAGAAACGCTCTGAATCAACCCTTCAATTCCATTTGAAGGCTATAAATGGGCCATGTCCAAGCTATGGAAAGAGGAGAAAGAATTCAACTTTGAGAGCAAAGTTACTCTGGAGAAATTATTCACTTCATATTGAGTCTGCATCCTTTTGTCCTTTTAAGTCTGAACACAATGTTCAACCCCCAAGCTCTTCCCTCTTTGATGGAGAACTGCATTGTCTCTCTTATATGAGCTTGCCTTAGGTGGAGGATTAAAGTGGTGGAGGCCCAGCTGGAAGGGACTTGATTTCTGGGTTCCGAACGTGCCGACACGAAATTTTGTCATTCATACATTTTTGTTGATTACATTTTAATAGTTATATTATTTTCTCGTCAATTAATGTCTTGTGAATATTTGAATTGTTATTTCGTCTGTTGTGGTTTACCCCATGCCATAGAGTGATTTCCCTAGTAACAATTTGACCTTACATTAAATTCATAATTAAAAGTAATAATTATAAAACTATACTAATATTTTATTACAAATATTTATAATTTGTAACGACCCTACTTAAATAGACATATAGGATTATTAATTATAATTAATTTAATAATCTAACTGTCCTAAAAGATTAGCTAAACAATAAATATTTCTTAAAATAACATTTACTAATTAATT
>SNQJ01S0040950.1:0-11647 GCA_010110895.2 Picea sitchensis
GATTTTGCCTTAGCAGACTCGCTCTCTATTTTTCTCCTTAAACTATTCGATCACAATATGTATCCAATCCTTCTTCATTCATCCTCAAAGTGCTAACCTCATGGCCTTTCGCTTTCATACGACTGAGACCCAATGAGTGAGGGCTTATGATTTTAGTGCTACACATCATTCATGTATCCAACGCGAAAGTTTTCAACCATATAACCAAGGTGCATAACCATGGAGATGTATTTTGAGGCTAATTTATGGGCTCAAATATCCATGCTAAGGGGGGCGGGGGGGGAATAAATAATCCGCTGACGCGTGTCAATGTCCTGGATGATTGGGATCATTTCACAAATCCAATGTGGGATTAACCTCAGTGCATTTATATATGCGATATGGATCTACACCATCCAATATTGACTACATAACAATCAGACGATCCACGATCATTCCTGCTTGAACCTTTGAAACGATAGTCTTCACCTGGTCTGAATACACAATCTGATGGCTCATACTCAATCTCGTATTGATTGAACAATCCAAATGGATATTGTTCCTCCTTTGACTTCCAGACTCGTGCAATGTCCATGATATTATCAGCACGAGATCACCAATGATCCTGTCATGATAAAAGGTGGATCAAGATAGGACACCTAGGAATCAAAGCAGGCGAGGGACAATCACAACTCTCGCCCAAGCAGACGAGAAGGAAAAAGGGCAGGAAATCAAAAAACATAGCCCTACAGGAACTAGGAGCTCTGCTGATAAACTCAGGTAATATCAAAAAGTTATTTCCCAACTCCCCCCCACATTTTTAAATGAAGATTATAACATGGAATATAAGAGGCCTAAACAACCCACAAAATCATATAATTCTTAGAAATAGACTTAGGAAAGAACAACCAAACCTCTTTTTCATCCAAGAGACAAAATGCACTATAGACAGAATGGAAATAACCAACAAAAAACAATGGAGCAAGTACAATATGTTGGTTGTCGAAGGAAAACAGATGGCAGGAGGTATCCTCACCTTGTGGAACTCACAAGTGATGAACCTAATAGTCGTCGAGGCTACCATGCACACACTTTCGATTAACATGTAAATCATTGGTAATACAGAGATGATTCTGTGCATTAATGTGTATGGACACCAGATGTTAGAGGAAAAGAGAAGAATGCTTCTAGAACTAGAAGACCTAAAATCCCACTCCAACAACCTCCACTAGATCTTGGCAGGGGACTTCAACATCATCACATCACTTGCGAAGAAAAAAGGAGGCACCGAGAGATTGGATAGAGATGCAGAATAATTCTCAATGTTCATAGACATATCGGAGATGGTGGACATTAGAACCAATAATAGACATTTCACTTGAAACAATAAATGGATAAATTAACATCAAGTTGCAACAAGACTAGACAGATTCTTGGTGTCGGAATCCATCATTATGCAGGGGTTAACCTTAGACTCCAACATCCTTCCCTGGGGGGGGTTCTGATCACTCGCCATTCCAACTGGAAGCAGACTTCCCAACCACCCCAAAGAATAAACCATTTAGATTTGAGAAATTTTGGATAGAACACCCCACCTTCAAGGAGAACATCAACCAGTGGTGGCGGGAGGAACAACCAGAGCAAGGGAAACGACTGTTCAAACTCTATAAGAAACTAAAGTACATCAAATATAAGCTCAAGGAGTGGAACAAGGAAATTTTTGGCAACATAAACCAAGAGAAGAAAAATATTGAAGACATAATGAGAAGACCCCAGGATTTTTTCACAACAGAGGGATATATAGAGGATTGAAAAAAGGAAGAGATCCAAATGACCCAGGAATGGGAGGGAAGATGCCAATAGGAAGAAATTCTATGGTGCCAAAAATTCTAAATTAGGTGGCTAAAGGAAGGAGAGAGGAACACCAAGTTTTTTCATAGAACAACCATTTCCATAAGAGCCCATAATAAAATCCTGAAAATAAAGGACCAGGATGGGATCGAGCGAGAATACCACAATGAGATTGAAAATACCTTGGTAAGTCACTTCCATGGGATAGCCTAGGAACCCAACAAAGACCAAACGGAGGCCATCGAAAGGATAATGAAGAACATCCCCTGTCTAGTCACTGAGGAACAAAATAACAACCTAAACAAACCCATAGCTAAGGAGGAAATTGATCAAGTGATCTAGGAGATGCCCAACGGGAAAGCCCCAGGTCCAGATGGTTTCACAGTGGAATTCTTCAAAGCATGTTGGGAAGTGGTCAAACACGATGTTTATAGGGTGGTGGAGGACTTTTGAAAGTCAACCTCCATCCTAAAAGCGTTAAATGCCACAATGATTACTCTAATCCCCAAAGAAAATGAAGCAAGGACCCCCAACCGGTACAAACCCATAGCTTTATGCAATGTGGTTTACAAGATAATCTCCAAAGTCATAGCCAATAGATTGAAACCCCTCCTACCCACATTGATTTCATAAGAACATGTGGTCTTTGTGGAATGACGACAAATCATCGACAACATCATCCATGCCCATGAGCTAATCCACACCTTGAAAATCCATAGGAGAGGGGGTATGATAATACAACTTGACCCACCAAAAGCCTATGACAAAATTAGCTGGCACTACATGGTTAAGACTCTGGAAGCCTTTGGTTTCACCCAACATTGGATCAACTGAATTGTCAGCCTAGTCTCAACGAAAAGTTACTCCCTCTTGATAAACGGAGCCCCAACCAAACCCTTCTAGCCTACTAGAGGCATCAAACAAGGATACCCGCTATCCCCCTTCCTTTTCAGCCTGATGATGGAAGGTCTCAATTGAAGCATAAAAAGCACAAAAACAAGAGAAATAACAAGCCTCAAACCTTTCAAAAACTTCCCTACTTCTACACACCAACATTTCATGGATGACACATTACTCCATGGCACACCCACGATCAAGGAAGCAAAAACTTTCAAAAGAATATTATAAGAGTTTGGGGAAGCCTCGGGAGCTGAGATCAACCATTCCAAATCTATGATCTACTTTTTCAACACCAACCCTGCAATCCAAAGAAACTTGGCAAATATTTTGGGCTTTGAGCGTAAAACACTCCCAACCAAATACTTGGGCATCCCCTTGACAGACAGAGCATACAAAATGGAAACTTGGGAAGGAGTGCTCAAAAAGATATAGGAGAGGGTGAAAAACTAGATGTACAGATCCCTCAACCTTGAGGGGAGACTTATACTGACCAAGACGGTTCTGCAAGCAATTCCAACCTATATGATGTTCATTTTTCCCGCCCCCAAAGGAATACTACAAAAAATAAGGATGATCCAAAGCGATTTCCTATGGAGAGGAGCATAAACAAAGAAAAAATGGGCCCTAGTGGCTTGGGAGAAGGTTTGCAAGCCAAAATGCAAAGGAGGATTGGGGCTACAAGACCCACAAGTAACCAACGAAGCCTATGGGGCGAAACTCTGGTGGCGATGGGTTAAAAACACTTTTTCCCCATGGGAAAACCTCTGGAAGGCCAAGTATGCCCCGGACATAAACGGTCGGGACCGAATTTGTTTTATGGGCACTAGGGAGAGATCAACGATCTGGAATCTAGCTTGGCGCAACAAAACCTGGGTCTAGACACACAACTTTTGGGAAGTAAGGAATGGTAAAACAACCAGATTCTGAGAGGATGCCTGGCAACAGGAACCCAAAGTGGAAAATCCGGTTAGGGAGGAACTCCAATAGGACATGATCATGCAAGGAAAAACCAAAGTCCACCACTATTGAAAGCAAGAAACAGATTGAAACATATGGAGAATCTGGGACAATCTCAATTCCCAAACTAGATATCGGACCACAACATTCGCGAAAGAGGTGGAGGAGGAACTTGGGAAAAGGAAAATTGTAGTCTTGGAAGAAGAAGACCAATTAAGACGGGGCCAGAAAAATGGTGGGGAATTCAACTTGAACAAAGCCCGACATTACATCGTGGACCAAGACCAAGAAGACCTAGCGCAACAATGGGATAAGCTCTGGAGCAGCCCCTAGTGGCCAAAAATAAAAAAATTCAAATGGTTAGTACTTCACAATTGAATTATAACCTGGGAAAACCTAAGGAAAAGGGGCTTCATAGGCCCATCACGGTGCCACCTCTGTCAAGCTAAGGAAGAAACAATGAATCATCTCCTCGATGAATGTAACTACACAACAAAGATCTGGGACTGGGCGACAGGTATTTTTTGACAGCCCAATAGGACCCGAGGTAACATCTGCGCAACCATCAACAACTAGAATGAGAGTTACAATGAAAATGAAGAGGTGAACCTATGTTGGACTCTCATTCCGTGGATGATCATATGGACAATATGGAAAGAAAGGAATCGACGCATCTTCAAGAATAAAAGTCTTTTGGAAGGGAAAATCAAAGAAAAAACAATCTCCATGACGAGAGAAATGGTGCAAAGATGCAACTGCTAGACTAGGAAAGCGCAACTCACAGGTCAAGACTCTAGAGTCCTAGAAGCTTTTCACCTAAAAGACGGGCGCAACCGCACACAAATAGGATTACCACTGCAACTCCAAATAGGTGAGCACAACTGGAATCCCCCTCCAGCAGGGTCCCTCAAGTTGAATTTCGACGGGGCATCAAAAGGAAAACCAGGCATGACAGGAATGGGAGGGATTATCAGGGATGTGGCAACAACATGATCTGAATGTATGATGGGAGTATGGGAAAGTCAACCAACAACACAGTGGAATTCGGAGCCCTGGAGATCAACCTTGAGATTCTAAGCCGTGAAAGGATGACAAACACTATTGTGGAAGGTGACTCCACTCATGTAATCAACATGGTGAAGAGGCTCCAAAATGGCACTAGAGTGGGCAAAGTTCAGAGACACTGGTGCTTGGCACACTCCCTGCAAAAAATCCAGGAGCATCTGCAAAAGATGAACACAGTGGAGTTGCACTGGGTACGCAGGTCAGCGAATGGCCTGACAGACATAATCGCTAACGAAGGGGTTAGCGAAGAAGAATCAAAGCTAGACACTACCTGGAGCAACATCCCAAATGGTCACTTTAGAACATAATGCATACAACTAGCGACAAAAGTCCGTGATGACAAATTAAGTATGAAAGGTCACATCGAGAAGAGCGGGGCAAGGCCAATAGGAAGGCATGACAGATCCAGGTAGAATATTTTTGGCCAACATTCGACCACAAGTGATAATGCAGGATCAGACCACACAATAGATGGGGGTACGACATCAAGGTCACATCAGTAGGAAAAAGTGCAGGGTTAGTGTAGGGGAAAGTACAGATGGGACTCAACAGGCCGTGAGTGATGTAGGACAAAATATGTTACCACAGACTAGAGTGGTTACACCTCTCCCAAGCACAGGTACGGGGAATAACACAGTTGGTTACACAACGAGTAGGGGCAGTGGCCGGTGCAAGGATAACAGACGGGTTGTCATGATCACACATACCAAGACAGAGAAAAAGGATGGGAAGCACCACCTCTATGGGCAGATCATGATTGCTAGGATGAGTTTCCAGCAGGAGAATTCTCATAAGAGGCGAAGCACTAGAAATAGGTGCAGCCATGAAAAGTGAAACAATAGGAGCCATGACAAAAACAAGGGATGGGAAAGAAGGAACCCCTGGTTCGATAGGAACGGGAGGAGAATTTAGGGAAAGAACCTTCACAATCTAGCCAAGATGGTGCGTATGAATAAAACACACATTAAAAGAAACACCCAGATGGAAGAAACTCCGACAAGCCATAGGAGTATTTCAAGAATGGAGCAAGCGTCCTGAGACGCCAAGGGAACCTTCCAGGCACTGGTCGAGCTGAAAGGAAAAACAACCATCACCAGCTGGGAGAATAAAATCACTGCCAAGTGCAAGGGTAAGGCCTGGGAGGAACTGAGCTAGGAAGTGGACTGGATAATGAACCCTATGAACCACGCAGTCCAGGGAAACCCTCTACCATAAGACGATAGAGATGGCATGGCGGACAAAGATGTTAATAGGAAAATTAAGCACATAAAATAAAGCCTCCAGTCAGAAGGGTAACAAGGACCACAAAAAAGTGCTAAAAGAAATCCTGAGTCACCTCAACAACCTGGACGCTAGTACAAAATGACTTGTTGAGGACCAGAAGAACCAGAAGGAGAAGCTGGAGTGAATGGCTTCCCAATTCCACCTATACTTGCACTACGTCCATCATATGGACATCACACCAGCTGATGGGAATGGAGCACCAGCCCTGATCAAAAAGACCCGCACGGTGGCCCAGAAGGAGGAGAGAAAGGACAAGGCGAAAGATGGAAAGAAGCATCTCATAATCCTGGACTAGTGTCGGGTTAGCCAATGATCAATGCATGTTACTGGGTCAGTCGCAATTGTTGTGTTGTGTTTTTTATGTTTTTGTTATGATTATCTTGTCAAAAATTGGATATGGTGGGACTGGACCGGTTTCCTAATGTGACAGTCCAGCCATACCCCTCTGCTATCTCAGAGAACGGAACTCCAGAACCCTTGGGATGGTTTCCTTTTTGGCAGACCAAGGAGTTCCTCTTTTTGTATCTTAGTTTTTTTTAGTAATACAGGTACTCACACTCACTTACAAAAAAAATAAAAAAATATTGAAACCAATGCTAATTGATTACATAAAAACATTGGTGCACATTTCATATGAAATGCACCAATAAGTTTTAATATTAAATGTGTCAATGAGATTAATAATTAAAATACATCGAGAAACATCGACATCTGATAGTGCAATTATTGTTATTTTTTAATTTCGTTATTTATCAAAAATTTTACATATATCTTATATTTTGATTAGTGAATTTGGATATGATGTTTGGATTAATTTGTTATATAATCATATTTTGTATCTCTTCATTATAATATTTAGTCATCAATATATTTAATCATCGATGCAACATTTTACAACGACATTGGACAACACAATAGAATAAATTAAAACATATTTTATTATATGAATAAGAGAGTCTTTGTCATACAAAATGGGACACTTATCGGTGATCCCGTGTCTTTCAATTGGGACACTATGTCCATTACATTAAACAAAAATGTCTAATTTTCACATACAATTATTTCAAAAAAATACAATTGCAAATTGCATTGATATCCAAATATATTGGTCATCATTTTTCACTGGAACTGTTGTTAGCGCTCGAGCTACTTCCATGCCTTGGGTTGTTTTGTTGAATGTTTGGTTGATTGCCTTGATTGTTTTGTTCTTCTTCAAGTTACATCTACAAACATAAAAATAAATTGTAATGAGTCCATCTATATTGGTGAGAATAATGAAAATTGAAATAAATAATATACATGAATGTAAATTGAAAAGCAACGTACCTGCAAAGCAATAATTAACTTATGAATCATACACATATGTTCAAAATCAAATTTCATGCCTTGTTTCAACAATTCTTCTGTTGGCTCAATTCCATACTTTGTTTCCTGCAAGTTTTATAGCCTATAATAAATCATAGATTTAATATAAAGTATTATTTTTGTTTCATTAATTATAAAATGATAGAAGTTAAACAACATAGATTATATTTACAAATTCCACAATTAATTTTTTAAATGTCAACATATACTCACAACCCTTTTTTTTTTTAAAGTAAAAAAGGGTAGTACCTGCTATATTAAGTTAACCGAGAAACATTGACAAAATTACACAGAGATATAGTCGTCCTAAGCCACCAAAAATGCTGTCGTTTTACCGGAAACCAGCATAGTTTGGAGTGAAATAAGTCTAGGAAGATAAGCTAAAAACTATTTTTCCCTCTGTTCTGCCCGAAGCAAACCAGGACAGATGGCCATAGTTCAAGTTAACATTGAGGAACAACATGATGAAAAAAACAAACTAGCATAGGAGAACTCAAATACCTGGTGACCTGTCGCCATTGCCTTTCTGACACGTGGATCTGGCTGGGATGGCAAATGGCTGCGCACACATTGGACATTTCCGCTTTGTTGGAGCATTGGAATACGCATCAAGGAGCAGGTCCAGACACTGTCCCATGAAAAGGGCTCTGTGCTCCTGGTCTGCCATGTGGCCTCAGAGTTCGAACACTAGAGCCAGATGCTCTTCATAGAGGAGTGTACCATGCAAATCATTGTTTACTGCCTCATCGAAGGTTTCATTCCCCACTTCCACGTTCATCCCTACTCTGGCCTCGTTCACGTTCATTCCTGCTCTGGCTGCGTCCATATTCATCCCTGCTCTGGTCTAGTCCACATTCACTGTGCGTAGGCATTGTCCCGAGCCTCGTCCTCGCTCGTTGCCTTCTCAGCATGGCTGGTGGGGTTGTAGTCACCCATCCATGGTATCTCTTCGACAAAACAAATTGGGAATTCTTCTACATGCTCTCCCTTCAGACCGCTTCCAGCCTGTATTTCAGGCACCGTGGCTTGGGGTTCTAGGGTGGTCGCAAAATCCTCCAGGTACGGTGTTTCTTTGACATAACAGGTTGGAAACTCATCTGTAGCACCTCCCTTTAGACAGCTTCCAGGCTCAATTGCAAGGGTGTGCATGCTATGCTCTATCCCAGGCTCAACTATAATATGGAGTGCCAATTGGTCATCTCGTGCTCTCTGCCGGAGGATGGAAGTCGCCATTGATAGAGCGCGCTCAAGGTTCTGCCTTCTTTGCCTCTGCTCTTTGTGGGTGTACCAGGCCGAGCCTCGACGAGGCTTGCCTTGCTTCCTTGTCATTGCGGATGAGGGGTGAATGGAGCTACAGAGAAAAATGCACCAGAGCTCCCAACCGACGGGGAGGTCCAAAACGAGAATGAACCAGCTTTGTCCAGGCTCTCCAACTTTCGAATTTCCAAATGACGACATCGCATGGCTTCCTATTAACTCTGTCATATTGAATGTTGGCTGTGCTAGTGCGTTCGCGCGAGCGAGAAGTCTCGCCTTCGTATAGCGGCTGTAATGGCCAGTTACCATCGTAAATGTTGAAGGGATGGGGAGCGGCCTACAACATTTAGGCTATGGCTTGATGCCGAGCCATGTGGCAAGGCATCGCCGCGTGTCACCCCATCTGGGGCATATACTCACAACCCTTAATTAACCCAATGTCAATCAATTTTTCTGATGGCTCTTCTTTGTATGTTAGCACCTTTTTGAAGACATTCAATGATGGTTGTTGTAAAACAACTTAAAATATACAAAAAAATTCTTAAGTTGTTATAAGGAAATAACAATTACTCACAAACTTTGCTATCAACCCTTTTCTTCCTTGTCGTCCAGTTTTATGTGCAGAATGAGTTCCATTTTCTTTTCTTTTCTGTAAGAGAATATTTGAAATATAATATTTAATTCTAAATTAATTATTTGTACCTAATAGAAAAATTCGATGATTACATACATTTGAAGCACGTTGTTGTTGAGATATCTCCTCCCGCAATTCAATTATGTCCAATTATTTGACCATTTCCGTGTACATTTTTTTGGACATTCATACTGACATATTTAAGATATCAACTCGTTGGTCCTCTGGTATTTTCATAATTTTCCTGAAAAAATAACATAACAATAAAGTATTTTTATATTGATATATGAAAACTAAATATCACAAAATTGATATATTAATAAATGAATATTTTTCAATATATATATATATATATATATTCTAAATAAGTGTTTTTAGGAATATTACATTTTGAATTATTATTTTTTGCTATTGTATGTTCTTGCTATTGCAAGTCTGACAGGTCTTATTGACCATTCCTTTGGAAATTCTTTCAGTAGTTTAAATATAACCTGGTTCTTGGAATCATTGGATTGATTTCTATATTGTAAGTGGAAAGTACATCTATACGTTTGTTCCACTATATCCCTCATAGTCCTGTAAAAGTTCCCCCCACCCCCCTTTGATTAATCCCCAACACCACTCCAGATGAGCTAAGAACCAATTCATCATCAATCACATCTTCTATATTAATTAATTTTGTTTTGTTATGATGAAATTATTTTCCCTTGTTGTGAATTAATATATTGTTTGAAACATGTCATCTAATATTCCTAAGTATGTTATTAATGAAAATTCAAAGAAAAATATTCATATTGAATAGTATTTTTGCATTCACCTTATTCATTGCTCTGCAATTTTTCCTTCAAGATTTTACGCTCTTCTGCACTTAGATAAGAAATAATCTTATCGAACTTCTTCATTTTGTGGCCTTGCATGACACACACTAACTAATACATATTAGTTAAACTTACATATAGTTAAACTATATTAATTTTCTATCGAATTTATAGAGAACCTGCATTTTTTGTTTTTCTGGATGTGTCATCATTGTGTCGACCATACCATTTCTTGATTGAACACTTCTCACTCATATTTTTATCAATATACATGTTCCATTCAATACATAAATTATTAAATATATTTTATAAATAAGTCACAAAATTTTCAACGAAAAAAAATTGTTGTAACCATTGCGCTTTTTATACGCAAAGTATTGGTGCATTTATTACATAAAACACAGCTGTGTGTTCCATACAACAAAACACACCGAACAATTTAATTTCCTTTTTAAAATTTTGTGAATTACAACAGTGCGATATATATAGAAGACATCATAATGACTATAGTAGAAAACAAACACATAGAAAAACAATTAAACATTCATAAAAAAAAAAACAATAGAAAAACAAGACACTGATGAGAAAAAAAAATTACGTGACAACATTTTCTGCGTTGTTTAGATGAGAAAACATCAACGATATTTTTTTTATGCACCATATTTTGTAAATAAAAAAAAATATTCTAGCTTTATGGTGCTCTTTAGACATAAACACACTGGTGCGTTTCTGTCGAAATGGTGCACCGAAAAATCGAAAAACGTTTTTAAAAAAAATGTCAAATCAAAAACTATTTAAAAAAATAAAAATAAAAAGGTCAAAGGGTCGTCTGTGTTTGGAATCCGATGCAATAGGTGGTCTCTTTTCATTACATGCCAAACAATTATATATAGAAAAACAAACCCATTAGATCTAAAATACTTAAAATGAAAAGCCCTAATTCTGAAGTGATAGAGGGAGTTAGGCCCTAGGGTGAAATTTTACATTCAAGTAAGCAAAAAAAAAAAGGGTGTAAGGTAAGTATGAATTTATTTATTCTGAATTTTAATTAAAATCCAATTAAGAATACAATTTGTAAAAAAAATTATTATCAAAATCAATAGTAAAATTTTAAATTTTTACTATGTAGGGTTTTGAGTGAATCGCCATACCCTTCAAATCCTGATTTTTTAAATATTTTTGCTTTTCCAAAATATTCTTCTGCTCCATAGTGCTCCTTGGTATGTCTCTTTCAAATCCGTTTTCTGTAAATTTTGGCAAAATAATGAAAATATTGAATACCTTCTTAATATTAGAAAAACTTTATGAAAAATGTTTAGATTGAATCACCATACCCTTCAAATTCTCATATTCTGAATAATATTGTGGTTCCAAAGTATTATGATCCTCCATAGTATTCCTCCGTATGTCTCTCTTGCAAGTCTCTCCCCTGCAAAATTTTGCAAAATAATGAAATAATGAATAGCTTTTTAGTATTTAAATGACTTGATGAAATTCGATTCCTGTTCTTTTTTTTAATTGTTTAAAAAAAATCACG
>SNQJ01S0040950.1:11657-27817 GCA_010110895.2 Picea sitchensis
CATTCCAGAACGATGAGCTAGGGGATGATGCTCATATAAGTGATACCATTTTCAAAAGCCTGAAATATGCTTCCACCACCCCTCTCTTTGGACCTAGTGCCCGCTCAAAGTCTACCCATCTTGGGACAACAATGTTACTGTATGTTATCACTATAACAATTTCCTTTTGATGGAAGTGAAGTCTCGGATTTAGCGAGGGGCTATATCGTGGTGGAGATGCAATAAAATTAGAGGACCAAGTCATATCTAGCGGGGAAAGGCAAATGTGGCGGAAGCGCAGAGGATGATGGGGCCTGACGAGCCACAGATCTTAAAATGGCCCAGATCGACATACAACAGTCATATCGGGCGATGAAGTAACACAAAGGTTAAACACTAGAGAGTGGGCCGAGGAAAATACCACGGTTCCAAAACGTGGACAGACGACACCTCCTGAAGCATATCGGGGGGAAAAGCGAGTGAGCGCAAAACCACTCAACCACACCCCGATGTCACGTGCTCTAATGTCATTGGATATGTCAAATAAAAAATCACACGAGGAAAGGAAAAAGTGACAGCCAGTGAAATCACCTCACGCCACTTGCTTAGGTACTTTTCGTTCGTACAATGCCAAGCGAGCGCCGCCAACCCAAAGGCTCATCTTTCGAAATAGATTAGCTTAACACGATAAACCATTGTACCTGTAAGTATTTTGTCAGTAATTCATGATTATAACTCAATGAATATCACCTTTTAAAATATGGATGGCATTATTATGCTTCGGGCAATCAACGCTTCATTCATAAATGGAGTAATCCCAAACTGGATTAGCTTCCTAATTTCTGTGAAGTTAAGGAAGATAAAAATTGTATTTTCTGCAAAACCAAGAGACATGGACAAAGTCGACCAAGCAACATCTAGTGAACCAAGATTTTCAACGAATATGATAAATTCATCAATGGAGAAGAAAGAGAAACTGGTTGTAAAAATATTAGCAATGAAATTTCATACAAAGTCTGTGGACGAACCATGGCCAGGCGAAGAAATTAGATTAAATCCTATCATGAAGGATTTAATCATCAATGGTTACGCAGACGAGCACCGTATGCAAGCTGTAAAAAAAAAACGAAGCAAGTGTCCAAAGACAAAGGTAAAAGCTGAGGCAGTCGAAAGCGTCGGGGAGAACCAGCTTGATTGACTCGATACGTTAAAGGAAGAAATTGCCAAGATGGATTAGATTGCAGGTTAAACTTAGCATGTGTCAGATAATTTTGTAACAATATTGACATGTGTCCTTCACGTCAAAAATCCTAGATATGTCAGTTTTGTTTTATAACGTCCCCTAGAAAATAGGCGTTCGATTGTCGTACACTACTCTTTTGTAACTGACAACTATTCTTGGAACGTTGGGAAAGATGATTCATCTTGAATCCCGGATGTAATTATCTATATATATACTATTACAAAGATAAATAAAAGGATGGACCGAAGAGGGGCCTGCCCTCGTAGCAGGAGGATTTTGTAAATTCCTGGAGATATATGAATATACAACGCAGAAGTATTTTGAACTGTTTATGAAAAGATTCTAATGGATGTGATATGGGTTCTGTTTTCTCTTGTAGTGTGTGTCTCTTGTGCCTTTGAGATACCATTTGCATTTTCCTCTTTTTTAAATTGGAGATTCAAAAGCCCATAATTCGTCTCTTGATGCTCTCAGCTAAAGCAATTTAAGTTTTGTAATCTTCTTCCTAACTAATTCATAATTCATTTTAATATGATCTAATGCAATTTTTTGTTTTTCCTTTTCCTCTGTCACCATGCATATTTCAATTTAAAAACTCAGACTCATGGTCTCATTTAGCCTTTCTCCTCTAGATAATTCTTATTCCCCACCATTGTTTTATTCATTTTAGACTCCATTGTCCTAAATGTTACCCTCATTCATTCATCAACAATTTTATAAAACCCCCAAAACAAGTCGAATCTAGCCACCGATTATCTAAGAAATACCCAGTGACACAAGAGAGCCCTATCTGAGTTGAGCAGGCTAGTGTCGAACTCTGAAGTTGGTTGAAACAATTACCCCTATCGTTTGTTTTATCAGCCGAACAAATTTATAGGGTGCTAACATTGTACAACATGAAAGCAAAGTTTGGCATGTCAAATGCATGTTTCTCGACAATATCGAGGCAATTGACCAACAAGTGCTTTATATCAATTTTGATAAATCTTGCCACATAATCAACATTATAAAAGGTTGCTTTTATAAACATTAAATGACCTTGTACATTTCTATTTCCCACTAACAATAGGATATTGAAAGACAAGGTTCTTCCTAGTGATAATATTTTGCTCGATAGTAGCGAAGAGGCAAAGCAGTTGTTAAAAATGTTGGGTGTCGAGTATATATCATATCATGCATGTATGGATGATTGTATTCTATATAGGGGAGAATATGCATACAAATATATATGTCTGAAATGAGGGCCTGACAGGTACCATAAATCAAATAAAAATGGTAAATCGCATGGTACTCCTCATAAGATATTGAGGCACATGCCTATAATCCCAAGGATTCACAGGCTCTTTCGTTGCAAAGAACTATGTTGCAGGGATGGCATGCTTCACACAGAAGTGAGTCAGGAGTTATGGAAATCGCAACAGATTCAATAACCATGAAGCATATAGAGAATACATGACCAGGAAAATTCAAGAATGAAGTATGAAGTCTACGACTCAGAATAACAATGGATGGTGTGAACCCATATTCCCTCCAAAATACCAACTATTGTGTTTGTCATGTAATAGTGATCAATAACAATATCCCCCCATGGTTCTCCTTGAAGAATGAACATCTTATGTTGTCTCCTATAGTCCCTGGTAGAAGATTAGTGAAGAATATAGATGTCTACCTACAACCATTGTTAGATGAATTGAAGGAATTATGGGAAGGGATACATGTATACGATGTATCAAACCCATCACAACAAAGAGGAGTTTTATGTTGTATGGCATATGTGCTTACACCACACATGATTATCCAAGCTTAGGAGTTAGCTCTGGTAATTGACATGTTTATTGATTTTTTTTATATGCGTAACAATATTTGTTTGCATATTTAATTGATTGTGATTGACATTATATTCTTAAACGCTAACGTGTTATGTATACAGTAATTTCGCAGGTCTTGTAACTAAAGGTTTTCATGGATGTAAATGTTGTGCACCTTCTATAAACGCTAGGTGGTCCAACCACCTACAAAATCCAGTGTACGACTACTTGAGGGTATTCCTACAAGAAGAACACCCTTTAAAAGAGTAACATCTGCTTTCAATGGTAAACCAAAGAGAACCCAAAAGCCTGCAATAATGACACCACCAGAATGGATTATAGCATATGAGAGAGAGAAGGAAAAGGAGATTACATAAATGTTCGATTCAAATGGGGAGCCTATGTTCGATGATCCAGAATTATTCGACACCTATGTTCAGAAATTTTCCATTGGGATGAAAAATAAATCTATCTTTTATGAGCTCCCATATTGGGAGCATCTTAAGATTGCCCACTTACTAGATCCCATGCATATATTTAAAAATGTTTCATCTTTTTTATGGAGGCATATATCATCGAAAGAAAGTGACACATTGGCTGTGAGGAGAGATCTTCTTTCTTCAAAAACTAAAAAGGAACATTGGCCAAGACAAGAAAGTAGAGGAGAGGATGGTTCCTTTTGGTCTTTCAAAGAAGGTGATGTCCTGTGGATTCTGAAGAAAGAATATCTTTCATTGGCAAATGAAGTTATATTGGGCGTGAAGGTGATTTATTTATATGGGTATTCCCTACGACGTTGCTTCACTGTGCCTCAAGACCATTTGTCGGGGTTGAAATCACATGACCATTTGAACATTCTAAATGTACGACATATGTCAAAAATATGATTTTATTATTTGTAATTTTTATTTTTATGTCATGGGATAAAACATAATTAATTTTTCATATGTTTACTTTGTAGTGTCATTATCCTATGCTCATGCGTGGGTGTGTGAACCATGACTTCGCCCATGACCTAAGACATGCCATATCTAAATTATTTGCATTTGTATGTTGGATCACATAAAAGGTGATTCATATGGCTAGCATTCTACGGTGGCGTCAAGAGATAGCTGAGTTTGTTTGTATGTTTGAGAAGGAACTACCGCCTAGTTTCATGGACTTGTAGGTTCATCTTCTAATTCACCTAGTATATGAGGTTGAATTAGTTGGGGTGGTCTCTTGTCATTTGATGTTTTTTTTAGAGAGGTGCATGAAGAAATTGAAAGGATTTGTTTGTTAAAGGGAAAAACCTGAGGGGTCTATGACAGAGGAGTACATATCATATGAGTCTTTCTGTTATGCCAGTGAGTACATTAAGCATATCGACAATACACCAAGTGCAGTGATTTGGTACGACGAAAGGAATGAAGAAAAAAGAGAAGGGGAACTTCTCCAAATAAATGGAAAAAGACACTTAATAAATAGTAAGTGACTTATCGTTTTTCAAATTTATACACAGTAACTATTCACATTGAACTTCATAATGTATATTTTCATGATCTCATATGTACTATATGTTGGTTTGATTTCATGAATACATCAAACAATTCAGAAATTGATGCCATCAATAAATTCATTCTTTACAATTCGGAGACAACATAGTCGTGGGTCACATTGTATGAACAAAGAGGAGGAAATGGGAAAGTGTCAGGAAATAATTCAGATGGTTGAATGGTAGAAGTATGCGTTATTATGATCATTTAAAAGAAAATATGTCAATGATATGCCCCAACAATTAGGTTTTTGACCAATTCAGAGAGAAATATTGTGCATCCGGTTGTTACCCGCGTGAAGAAGAGGATGCAACAACTCGGTAATAATATTTTTTTGTACATAAATTTTAACTTCGTAATGCACACTTGAATTGTAAGTACATCTATATTGTTTTATATTTTAATGCTCGAGTTATTAGACATATTGACACTGTGATTTGTTCACTTTTTTATAGGTGCATTTGTTCTCATCTATGTGGGCATATGGACATCATTTTCACACAAAGGATGTCGATGATGGAGACATGACACAAGACTGTGGAGTGGAAGTTGAGTTCGACCAATATATTCGTGCTAGCCACCACAATCAAAACACCATACATGGGAAGTTATGTTACATCGTAAAGATACAAAAGATCTTTCAAACATACTTCTCCTCTTTCCAATGTGTTATTTTTAGGTGCAAGTGGTGGGACACCTTTGATCAAAATAATGTAAAGGAAAATCGTAATAGTGGGATGATATGTATCAACTCTAAAAAGATGCGGGATGAAGCTAAGGAGACTTATGTTTTCCCAAAACACTGCAACCAAGTGTTCTTTTACCCATATGTGTTGGATAGGGATTGGTGGTTTGTATTAAGACACAACCCTAGATCAAAACATATTTTTGAGAACAACAGTGTTATCATGCCAAGTGAGGAAGATAATGAGGGTGATGACAACAAAGAGTGATATGTACATGTTTTATTTAATATTTAATACCAGTGTTGTATCTTTTTGTTATATTCTTTATTTCGCTAATTATATTGTTTTTTTATTCATCTTCTGACAGAGGAAATGTTTAATTAATTATAACAAATCTTTGAACAATTTTGGTTGGTTAACAATGAGTTTGATCTGTAATGTGTTTGTCTTTCAAATTAATTTCATGGAACAATTTCTATTTAAACATATTTATATATTGTTGCATATATTTAAAAATGTTTCATCTTCTTTAAGTATTTCCAATTGTGAAAATCTGAAAAATGTTAAATGTCCACTTGAACTTTTAATGGGATATGAAATTCTAATTTTTATGTTGATATAATTAGATGTAATCATATGGTTGATATGCATGTTTAACAATACAACATTTTTGAGGATATGTTAACATGATGATTCAAAAACTAAGTTTATGTTAATTAATTTTGTAGATTTAAAAGTAAGATTAAAAAAAAATGTGGTTTATAATTAAAAAATTAAATTTATAACATGATTTTGTGATAATTTGGTTTTTAACTAAAGTAGTGTTTGTTAGTTTACACACTTTTATCAATGCTTTTGAAAATATTTATAAAATTATGCCCCCAATATTGAGTAAAACCACAATTAATGAAGTAATTTAAAATTTGATAGCAATCAACTTATGAAATAATGACAAAAATAACAATAGGAAGATTTGCATCCATAAAATTTTAAAGCCAATAAAATGCTTATCATTGGAGATCATAACTTTTTATAATAACATTTTTTAGTGTAGAAGAGTCTATTCAAAAAGAGTAATTAGTGCAATGGAAAATAATATATATTGATAATATATATATTAAATAGATAGAATGAATGTATAATGAACTATCTATGCAATTATAGTTTCAACCATATTGAACTTTGTAATTTATAAAAATAAACATGATGATGATAACCATCTTATAACAAACATAAACATCTAAAATACACTTTTGTATTCACTAGCTAACATCATCTAATTATATATACCTCCTAGCACATATAAGCATGCATTAATTAAACACCTGTATATAATAATTTAATAGGGAATCTTCAACACACATATCTAATAATTTAACAGGGCATCATCATTGTGATCACATCTAACAAAAGACAAGCATTTTCTAACATCATCATCACACACATCTAACAAACATCATTTAACATACACATCTATCGAACACATTTAAAATTGAACATATCTAACATTACCTAACAATATACACATCAACATCAACATATAAATTAAGTACATCATCAACATGATCAATAAAAAAAAACACCATATATATATATATATATCATGGACAAGTCAAATAACTGCTATAGCATATATGGTCCAGTTAGTGGGATAATATGCATATCTACAACAATAGTGGAGGCCTAGTTTGTAGTGCAAGATGATGGATGATGAATATGTGCTTCCTACTCATCTAGGTGAGGTGAAAGAGGAGGATGAGGAATAGGTACGACATGCTCATCTAGGTGAGGTGAAAGAGGAGGAGGGGAATATGTGTTGCCTCCTTATGATCTGGGTGAGGTGAAGGAGGAGGAGGAGGATGTGGAGAAGGATGATCACGACCACCCTCATCGATCAATAGGGTATTGGATGAACGCATGGTACTGGAATAAGATTTGTGCCTATCATCAAAAGACCTTCTCGCTTCTAGTATCCTGGCAACTACGATGATATGACACATAAGACACATCAAATCACGCGACATCTCCCTCCAAAGGTCCAAGAGCGTAGGATCTAACCTGATGTCTCGCATTAGGGAAGGGTGTGCTCCCACCTCAGTAAAAAGTGCAGAGATTCGGTCGCCCAACTCCAACCCGAATTTGGTATCGAGCCTACAACGCATGTTGTCGAGTATCTGTACCTGAGGACCCTAACCCACCGCGGCCTCAGGCATCATCTCCTCCTCATCATCTGCTGGGTGAGGAAGCACGTCCATAATGAAAGTGTCAATATCTGCAAAATATACAGTACCGAACAATAATTACATAATTAATTCATTAAACAATTTAATAAAACAAGTTAAAGAACGTGTTAGAATTAATTTTATTCTAATTAAGTGAGACAATAAAATGAAACTATATTAATTTAAACAAAACAATAATAATACCTTTATTGTCTGGTGGCTCATATGGTGTGAAGAGGATTTTCAAACATCCTTGTCAATCCAAACCTGCGTAAGGACACGACACCATGACAAACATGTGACCCGACGCACTACCTAGTATCCCTAGTGCATTTGGGGAAATCCTGGTCGAAAATTCCGACTGGCTCCTCTTGGGCATCATCTCCCTCCACATGCACATCCGCATATGAGTCCTCGACCTAGCAGGTTGACATACAAAAGTAGACCTTGTCTATGGAAACCTCCCAATAAATAATCAAAACAACTCTGAGGAAAAAGGGAAGTTCGACCTCCCACGTATCTGTTGATATTTTACTTATGCAACTAGCAATTACGATTCTTATTTATTATTACAATCATTTAACACATTAACTGCATATATAGGATCATTGAAAGAGAGGCAATCTCAGAAAAAAAGATAGACACAAATATTATCCTGGGAAACCCTCTAGGGGAAGAAAACCCAACAAACTTCCTCAATATAGATTAGCCAACTAAGAAAAATGCTTCACTCCAAGAGAGAACTAACAAAGCAGAAGATCCTCTTCTACTCCTTCACTAGGAAAGAGTAGCACACCACTTGACCAAGATGTATCCAAGAGATGACCAAAAACCCTCCTTGAGTGAAAAAGTGAGGTGTTAGCCTCCCTTATAAATAGCAGTCTAGCCTCCCTAAATTAGGTCTGGGCCGACCTGTCACTTTACCCTTTTAATTTACATTTAATTGTCAAGGCATAATAGGGATGACTTTTACAAAGGCACAATAGGGTCACCTTAATAAATATAATAAGATAACATTCTCTAGGGTTTGTCTTAGTCAAATACAATAAGGATATATTTCGAAGCTACTCAATATTCAACACTCCCTCTTAGAAAGGAAGATATTCTTCTTGTCACGGTCATCATCACTACTTATGTGCTTTTGCATACTTGGTCATTGTATTGTTGTAAATCAAAGATCTATATATCATAGGAATTTCTAATTAGGTTCATCTTCTCTTGTGAAATGGGCATGATGCTTTTTAAACTTCCTGGTTTTATCTTGGTCTTTTGCTTGGGGACAATTTCTTTCAATATGTCCCATCTTCTGGCAAATGAAGCATCTGAAGCTTGAGATATCTTTATGAGAATCTTGTCCTTTATGATGCTTTTGAAATCTTTTGTGAGAGTGAACTTCTTTCTTGTTCTTTCATTTTCTTGCCTGAGCTATTAGCGCTTGATCTTCATTGCTTTCTATATTTTCCTTTCTTTCCTTTAATCTGGCTTCTTCTTGAGTACAGTCTTCCCACAACCTCCTGAACTTAGTTAAATTTCTTCTAGAGAATATTCCTTGGATGAAGGATTCCTGAGAATTTGGAAGACCATTTAATGTGGTCATCGCTATCTCAGATTCTTCAACTGTGTCTCCAATATCTTCAAGGTGTTCTTTAATCTGGGACACTCTTGTGAAGTAGGATTGTATGGTTTCTGAATTTTTCATCTTTACATTATGGAGTTGTGTCCTCAAGGTCATTTTCCGATTGATGTTCTTTCCTTCAAATAGTCACGATAAGGCATCCATCATTTGCTTTGGAGTTTTTAATGTTGAGACATGAGGAATGAAATGGTTCTTGATGGAATCGACAATTATCCTATTTTCTTTGATTATATCCTTATTATATTTGTCTTTGGCCTCATCTCCCTCTGGCTCTTCAATATCCTGTTCAAAAAAACTTGCAAGGTCATTCTCTTCTAGAATGAGCATTACTCTGTACTTCCATGCTCGGAAGTCATCGACTCCTTCAATCTTTTTGTCAAGCTTGGTACTGGTAGTCATCCTGCTTGGAACAAGTAAAAATAACAAATAAATTTTCAATATGAGGATCTTAGACCTTACCAGAGAGATTGTTGAGTCAAAGACGAAATCTGTCATACTGTAGTAGCTGCAACTAGGCCTAGGGTTTATGAGGAAACCCTAATTTTTCAACCTTCAAAATTCAAATTCTTATCCAGGGACTTGTTGTGCCCTCCCAAGGAAATCTCCTAGGTGTGGTTACTTTCCCCAACATCCTCCTTAAATGGGGAAAACATCACACTTAGGGTTTATGTAGAAACCCTAATTTTGTAACAACTGCAACACTGAAAACTAAATCTTGGAGAGGGTGCGCTGAGGCTAGCCACTTATTTATAAACTGTGAGTTTCTCTCTTTTAGGCCTACTCTGATACCATGTTGATATTTTACTTATGAAACTAGCAATTACGCTTCTTATTTTTTATTACAATCATTTAGCACATTAACTCCATATATAAGATCATTGAAAGAGAGGCAATCTTAAAAACAAGATAGACACAAAGATTATCCTGGGAAACCTCTAGGGGAAGAAAACCCAAAAAACTGCCACAATATAGATTAGCCAAGCAAGAAAAATGCTTCTCTCCAAGAGATAACTAACAAAGCGGAAGATCATCTTCTTCTCCTTCACTAGGAAAGAGTAGCGCACCACTTGACCAAGATGTATCCGAGAGATAGACCAAAAACCATTCTTGACGTCACACCTAGCTGCAATAGTTTTTCCTCTAAGACTTGTTCACTTCTCCTCTTGTTACAAAGCTTATGAGTGAAATAACAAGTGTGGCACTAGCCTCCCTTATAAATAGTAGTCTAGCCTCCCTAAATTAGTTTTGGGCCGACCTATCACTTTACCTTTTTAATTTAAATTTAATTGTCAAGGCACAATAAGGCCGACTTTTACAAAGGCACAATAGGGCCATGTTAATAAATATAATATGATAACATTCTCTAGGGTTTGTCTTGGTCAAATACAATAAGGATATCTTTTGAATCTATTCAATCTTCAACAATATCATAACACGACATTTGTCTAGCTCTATACAAAATTGTCCCAAAAAAATGGCAAACCATCTTATACACTGTGGCCTCTGTACCAACGAATCAACATAATGAAAAAGAGAGCAACTAAGGCATTTCCCATCACTGGTAAAGTGGTCTATGGTAGTCACTAATAGTGAGAGGCACCTAACCTTCTTTGCACCAAAAGAGGCAATTTTTAGTTATCCACCAGACACCTGAAAATCAACTGGGGATAATACATCAACCCAATATATCGATGAGTACATGAGATAAATCTCAACTTAGACACCTACTGGGACATCTCAGAATTGTGGAAAATCCTCCCCTATCCTAGATAGCCCATTGATAAAGTAAATATCCTCCTCGATGTGATGGTACCATTGATCCAAACCCACACAAAAATCCTATCGAAGAACACCCCATCGACGGATCATATGCACCAAAAACCGATACTGCCCCTTAAGGGATGTAGTCTCCTCATAGTACTTAAGGAGGCCTACATTCCTCAAGAGAAAATGAGTCGTTGTAGTAATAGGGCAAGGGTACAAATCCCTTTCTCTCTCCCTCACCTCCCATTCCTGTACAACATTGTATAGATCCACCCTCTGCTCTTGCTGTTGCTGTTTCTCTCTACACTCATGTCTCTACATTATTAAATTATGAAATACATGAGCCTCACTCATACATCATTTTCCTAGTGCCTTTTTCCTGTTATTTCTTTTCACACTTGATTTTTGGTTCCTTCTTAAAGCACACATTTTTCTCAGTTCTCCCTCTCTTAGAGAACAACCTTACTTTAATACCAAATTACATAGTTAGAGATGTGATATCCCAAATCTATCCTCTACTATGAAATGCCATACTTATAGTTTTATAGATGATCAAAGAAAGATAATGCTAAAACAATAAAACATGCACCCAATCACAAAAGTGTATACAAAAAATCACATTAACAATGATATGCTCATGTAATAATAGCCAAAATACATTTATACAAGTTCTTATAAAAAAATCTTGGCTCTTAGATGGTTGTGTATACCACTCTAGACTTACCTTTATAACATGATTCTCTAATGCAATTGGTTAACCTGCCTTTAATGGATGTCTTACTCTTTATTCTCATGATCGACTCCTCAATTTCCTTTTTTCAACTCTTCTTCATCCTCTCTAATTCTTTAGCTTCTAATCTAGATGTTCATATTTGTGCTCAAAGCTTCAGCTTTCTTTAATGCATTATCTATGCCTCTTGTCTTTTGTTACACTGTTATGTCAATTGTGCTCATCCAACGAGCCCACTATCTCTTTATTTTTTTCACTCCATATCATGCTCTTAATCTTTATTATGTTCCTTGTTGGCATCATCTCTACTCACCTTATAAGCTCACTATCCCTCTACTTTTTGTACTCCTCATAATGTTCTTAATCTTTATCACATTTATTGTAACCTTCATCTATGCACTCCTTCCTCATTTGTCATACACTTCTTTCTTCTATATAAAACCTTCACACTACATTTGCTCATCAAACTTACACTTTTCCATTCTTATTTTCTTTTGTCTCTCTTTCCAATTGCATACTACATGTGCTCTTAAAATTCTTATAAATACTCAACATAAAATGACCAAATAACATGTTTTCTTCTTATTGTTTTAATTCCTACTTTAGTGGCCAATGTAATATGGGTACAATGCAATGAAACTTCTTCATGGAATAAACGAGAACATGTCCATAAAGATTCTTCTTCATGTTCTCACTTAGGTATTCTATAATTAGAATGTATTGTTGGACAACCTCTTACAATAGAACACATAGGAAATCCAATATATATATAATTTATAGAATATGAAATGTCATCATATAAAATCCCAATTGGAGGCCTCCTTTCCCTAGTGGTCGTTATCACCATCCAGTGGATTGGATCGAGATTTTCCCAACCTAGAGTTTGCACCATAACATTGTGGGATAGCTTACCCACTGTCACCTTAGATAAACCCTCCCTCACTTATGTGAAGGAAGAATCTGACACAAGGGGGAGTCTCGGGTGACCCTAGGGGGGAAATGAGATGGAAAGTGATACTTATGAAGAGATGCCCCTATAGGTCAAGTTGCTAAGTGGAACATGGCTTGGTAACAAGTCTCGAGAGTGTTTAAGGTTGCCAAATCTTTGAGTACTTGGAAAGAGTGTTTGTACCTTCCCAGGACACAGGAAAACACCAGATACGAAACCAATATTCCAATGGACAAGAAAGTTGATCTTGTTGTCCCTATTTGCAGCAGTCAACAAAAATATATATCAGCAAGTAAATGATAGTTAAAGCTTCTAAATAAGATGCTAAAATTCTAGTAAATGATGTAAGAGATAAGCTAGCAAGTACTAGTATAACTAAAGTATGAAAGCATAAGACTTTAGCAACAAAACAAGGCTATAATAAACAAGTATTGGAGAGATCTATTATCGTCCTTATGGCTGTAGAAAACTATTGCTACAACCTAAGCTTTCAAACCACAAAATGTACAAGTAAACCACCCAAAAAGTGTGCCAAGACTAGAGATTATTATGGCAGCTTGCTAGCAAATTTTGACAGTTGAAATTTAAGTTATGAATAAAAAAGAGAATGATTTGATGCAACCCTAATGGCTATATCTTTTGTTTATCTATATCTCGAAGAAAACTAAGTAGACCAAAATACCCTAGAGGCTTTAGCAACTGTTAACACCTAGTAAATCCTTCTATGACTCATTTAGAAGGGTACCAAGGTAACCTGTTCAACCTACTTGCAAGTTGGAAGCTAGCCCTTCCAAACCAAAAGATGGCTCTCTCTTACAATCTCAGCCCTCCAATGTCATTTCAAACGTAGGTTGTATTTCTTAGGCAATGGATAAATCTTATGTGGAAATAATAAAGGTTTTTGGAATGTTTTTGTTTTTAAAGAGTTTGGTAAGCTATGAAGACCGCGGTTCATTGGACATGGAGTCAAAGGATTGAAACTGTCAAGAAATGTAAATGTCTCATTAATAGGGATCAAACATGCAGAGGAAAGATAGCTAATGCTTTTCAGTTATGGAAAATATGAGATGAAGGTAGAAAGGGGAAAAACAATCCACCTCACTAGAGCATCTAACAACGATGAATTCTAGTGAAGCTTTGGAGGAATGGTAGAGTGCATGGCCCTATGTCCTTGGAGCACCTAACGAGGGTGAATTCCAACTATATTTTGACCAAATAATAGAAAAATTAACACAATATGGAAACTGATATAAGGTCACAATAAACACAGAAATAAAATAACACACTGATACACATCAACACATGAATCTCTGTAATATAAAACCCGACTCTTGCATTAACATCGATGTGCTTCAAAGGAAAATTTTCAATAGCAATGAACTGTCTCCTCCAAAATCCAACCATTCGAACTTGAAAAAAAAAAAAACAAATTTAAAGAGTGGATCAACAAGAAAGAAAAAGAAAGAGGGCAACATTTTGACAGTAGATCAATGGTCTGCCATTGGGCATGGAGTCAACATCACTCTGCAGATCAAAGGCACTATAGCTGCCTATCAGACAAAAAGAGTTATAATGGATGGATGAAGGTATAAGGAAGATAACAAAAAGAAGAAAAACCATTGAGCAAAGATCCTCTCTGCTAAAATGACCCAAAAATTATTAGAACGAAAATCATGCAAGTAGGCAATCACCACAACTCATGAATATCCTTCTCATGAAAAAGAATTGATCTTCAACAACTCTAATTCTATTCAAGCAAAATGACAAGAAGAAATGATAATGAAATAACACAAATTTTGATAAAGAATTTAAGTGAATCTCTAATGGCAGAAAAGCTAATTACAACAGGTCGCCAGTCTTACAATTGAGCAACTAGAGTGCTCCTCCAGCTCTCTCCTCTCTTTGATCATGATTCCAACCCCACTCTACTCTCGTACCATGAAATATATAGCACTATAGGTCCTTTCCAAATCACCAATTTCAACTCCAACCCCTTTCCCAAAATATAAACAGTTACAAACAGAGAATGACACGTGTTAACTGATTTCCTACTTTTCAAGAGGCAAAATTCTTAAAAATAGGCTTCAAAATGCCACTTGTAATTCTCAAACTATAACAATTGTGTAAACTCCAAGAATGCTTTTTTTTTATATAAGATCGTTCTAAAGAAAAACCTCTCTATTTTTCTTGAAATTTATCTCTAGTTGGCTGGAATACGTGTCACAAAAACATGTCTCAAACAGGAAATCATGAAAACTGAAAAAATAGGGCTCAAATATTCATGTGAATATCCCAATCCATGACACTTGTGTGAAAAATGAAAGAGGTTAATGTTATTGAGTCCGTTCTTTACAATAACCTCCTTTGGATTTTGAAAATTCATCCTAGTTCACCCATAAATCCTTTTGGAAGTCAACTGGTCAAAATAACCTGTTCAACAGTCTTAGAACAGAGTTTCCAAAACACATTCCATAGCGCATTTCGTAGCACATTTCGTAGCACCTGTCTAAAGTCGTAGTGCGTGAGCTAGTTTGTAGCGCCAAAGGAAAATCAAGTAGCCAAACCCTTCATGACCTCCAAACGAGACAAAAAATATCATGGAGTACCTGATGGCTATGAGGTTGATGCTAGTAATTTTGAATTTGCACTAGGATGCTTGCAACCTATCCAACCTACAACCCTCTTCCTTAACTAGTTCACAACGCCAGCTCAACTATAGATTGCATACTCCGAGGAGGATGTTAGTTGATGGTATGACATAATACCAAGAGATATGGTTAAATGTATACTCTAAAAACCATAAATCCTCCTTTATATGATCAATTTTATGTGTTAACAACAACCTCATAGCATCAACAATAAACTCCAACTTGAACAATATCAATATCTCACTAAATCACGTGTACCAAAGCAAACAATTTATTTCTCCAATGCAAACTTCATATTAGTGCCTTTAAAATTTGGGTGAATGGAGTCTTGAAAGCATGAGTTAGATCAACAAAATCCCTAGAGGTGTAAACCCTCTTGCTCCATAGGGTATGCAAATAAAACTAGAGTAAATCAAGGAGGGTGTACACCCTTGTACTCCTCCTAGAAACCTTGCAATAAAATAATTGTAAACTAGCAAATGAGATGAAACTTAATGGAGGGTGTATGCACTTATACTCCTGTTAGGGTTTCAACCAACAATAACCATGAAACAAGCAAGAAGAATTAGCAATTGCAGATTTTCCTTACCAATTCCAAGAGAGATGTAAGAACAAAACCTAGTTCTCCAAGAAAATTACCATTCATAAGCAAGAGAAGTCTCCAAAAGTTGCGCACAACCTTAACTCAATCATTCACCAAGAGATATCACCAAAAATCATTTGCACGAGAGAGAGATACCAAATTTCCCAATTAGGGCACAAATTTCAGCCACTAGTTTTCTCACAATGGGAGAGTTTATGATATCAAAATGAAATCAAATGATATCTATTTATACAAATACTACTACAAGTGTTTGTCCACTTAATTTATGGTAAACCACAAAGTAAGGGGGAAACAACCCTTACTTTTCCCCTTTACATTATAAAATTCAAATTTGTCTTTAAAAATGCACATAAGAA
>SNQJ01S0040950.1:29164-54125 GCA_010110895.2 Picea sitchensis
GGGAGTCACTTTGGAATCTATTTTATTGTTGTCTATTATCCATATCCTCTATTTTATTGTTTTCTAAAAAAAAAAAAAATACTTTTTCTTTCCTGACAAGAATATTTGTGCTTCTTGGGCCTTCTGGAACTCTTCAGGGTCTCCGTTAGTGGTCTTTGGTTGGGTCAAAGTTTCAGTTTAACTTACTCTTTGTAAAGAACCCCTGTTGTTTCTTCATATTCTTTTGTTTGCTTTAGAGGTTTAGAGTCGACCTATAAGCGTTAGATCCTCCTGTGGACTCTATTCAATCCATGTTGTCAGGAAGTGGTTTAGGGTCTATATGAGTTTTGGGTTTATTTTCTCTTTATCCAGTTTATGCTTTGAAAAAAAAATATATCTTTTACTTCTGTTTTTCTTTTCTAAGAATTTCAAAAAATAAAAAAATATTGCATTCAATTATGCATTTAGTTTGGTAATTGTAGCATAGGTTGTATTTTTACAAAGGAAAATAGTTATTTTTCAAAGTTCCTTTCTTGTTATTTCCCTAAAAGTTTAGTAGTTTGCATCATAAAACGAAAAGCTCATTCAAGGAAACTTTTTGCATTATAGGATCTTGGAATACTATTTTGAGAAGTTTGCATTTACAAATATTTACAAGCCATTTCTTTCAATTTGAAGAATCTAGTTTGTTTTTTCACGAATGCTCTAAAGTCGTTCTTCTCTTTCGTATCTTCCAAAAACCATAAGTTGCACGCCCGTACCCTTTTGAGTAATTCAAGCCAATAAAAATCAACACTTAACACTTAAAATCAATTAGAATTTTTGTTTGTAGTGTGGAGAGGAAACTCTTCAAGGTAATCTAAACAAGCATAGGAGTCTATGATAGGGAGTGTCAGATTCCAATATCGTAAGAGTCCACTAGGACCCCCCTCTATCATAGGGACTAAACATGAGGTCGCGTAAGGAAAGGTGGAGGAGATAACCTCTCCAATGTTGGACCAAGCATAGTGGGGATAGTATATTGAGAGTCATTCTTGGGAATTAAACTGATCGCATTTGACTATGCAGCTTCGTGGGCCTTGAATCCGTTCCCGATCTTCTGTTTTCTTCCAGACCATTTACCTTCGGTACCCTTGAAAGGCTTCGTACTTTGTTATCCTGCTCATTACAATCAACCCAACTGTTGAATGTACCCGATTGGTGACTGATTGTGAGATGGTAACCTAGTTGCTTGTTTTTAGGGACTTACACGGCTGACTGCAGGGGTTTACCATGATACCCAGGAAGACGTTGGATCACGCTTTGGAGAGTATACCTGAACAGTGTTTTCGTGTTCGACTTACACTTGCACCGGTAAGTTTCTCTAGTGTTGATTGGCATAATTGTTCTTCCTACTAGTCAGTGGTTTGCTTCATTTTTCGTTAGGAACTTTTTATTGTGTGCTTTATGTTTCGCGCTAGCTAAACCTTATAGTGTCGGTTTATCATTTCACAAGGTGGAATATCAACAACTTCGTCGTTCACTTAGGCTTCAGGGCCTACTGTCGGTTACTTTGGAGCCACCTTTTCCATTGTCGAGGCGCAACCTAGATCAAGAAGTCTCATTCAAAGCTATCGGGCCACGTGAAATTGTACTCGAACCAACTTCGAGAGAAGAATTTCCTGCACTAGAAGAATCCATTGTTTCTGACCTCGATACCGAAGGTTTTAGGCCAAAAAACTCCATCACTGACTTATTGACACCAATTCTAATTTAGATAGTCCCTCTCGAGGTGACTTCACATGAACAATAGTTCGTTTAACGAGCAACGATGGAAGCAACTAGTTCTACTTCATCAGGGAGTCCACATACTCCCATATATAATTTTGTAGAAGGGGGAATTATACCTCCTCCCCCACCTTCGCATGTTAGGACTACTACCGTCCAGACGCCCACTACTTTGGGCAGTGGCAGAATCCCATCGACGACTTTAACCACTATTCCCTTCGTCTAGAATGCCTATGACATTCCCTTTTCATATGGGATGTTGGGTTTTGACTCCAGTTTGGTTCTAACATACTCTACTCTACATACCATTGGTTTGGGGTAGGGAGGTCTAATTCTCCCTTGCAAGGACCCACCACAGGCACCACTTCCTTGTTCAACGCTATCCCTATAATGAGGATCGAGGTGATGAGGCGGCAGGGAGGAGGTAGGGTTCCGACACCCTACAATGAGGACTTCCTCTACTGGTGGCAGTGATGGGTCATCACTCTACATGACTATCCCTACAAGGGGATCGACCTTAGAGGAGATCCATACATGCCACTCCCACTAGGAGCCGCCTACGGTGACATAGGTAAGTAAAACGTTTTTACATATTTCACTTTTTTTTTGTATTTTTGTATCGTGAGGACAAAAATATTTTGGGATGGTGCTTAAGTATTGACTAGCCTTTATGTACTATAGACGTGGGTCTGCGATGGCCATAGGGTTTTCCTTGACATCAATGCATAAATCGGGGAGATGAGGTGGCAGGAGGAGAGGTTGAGAAATTCCTACAGAATGTGCAAGGAAACCTGTTGCATCTGACTCACAGGATACCCATGGTTCAGGTAGAAGATCTACCTGAAGCCATGCAGCGACAGGTGGTTGGTGTACCCAGGGCATGGGTACGACTCTTTCTGCATATCAAAAATGTTGTGGTTTTCTACCATGAAACACAGTCGGCGCCACGGGTGTAGATGTCATGGGATATTATGATACCGAATGTATATGTGTATTGAGGGTGTTAGCCCCATTTTGTACTATAAACACCATATTTTTTGAAATATATAAAAGATGATCTTCGGATTTACTTATATTTTACAATGTGTAGATTGATTAAATGATTTTCTTTTCTTTTAATTATGTGACAAATGCCAATCTAAAACAAAGTTAGCATAAGCATCAGATACATGATTAGAATTCCTAGGAATATGATAATATGTAATGAAATCAAATTGTCATTCTAAAATATGTACCCGTAGGAATCGTCGGAGTAAAGTAGGATCATGCACGCGGTAACATCCATTCAACTGACGTACTACTAACTGGGAGTCCAAGTGAACTTCTAGTGAACGAATGCCATGTGAGATAGAATCACGTAAAAGTTCTATAACAACGCTATATTCGGCCACATTATTTGTGGATGGCCCTAGGCATATGCTTCCTGAAGACACCAGTAGACCCTCGGGTGAATAAACCACCCAAGCAACAGAAGCCAAGTTCCATGCGTGACGACTGGCCCTTTCTACAAATCCTAAGTAGTCTGACGTCTCTGTTGACATCTGCCAACCAAGTGAAAACTCGATAAGTAACCAGAAGAAAAAGAAAAGAGATATATACACTAAATTACATTAGTATACAAAGAGTTCCACTCAAGCTTGGGGCTCAAGCATAGTATCTTTTCAAGTAGAGCCAATTTATGGGCTTGACCAACTTATTCCCTTCGTAATCTTCTAACTCATAGACTCCTTTTTCTAGTACACGTCACATGATATAATGACCATGCCAGATGGGTTTAAACTTGCCTACCCCCAACGGTTTTTTGGCTTGATTGTACAAGAGGACCAAGTCACCCTCAATGTACAACCGAGGACAACCATACTTATCGTATTGAACCTTGACACATCATTTGTTTGCCTCGATAGCCGTAGAGGCATCTCGATGCTACTCATCGAGACTCTCTAGGTGTACAAGGCGTCGCTCGAGATCGAAAGTGTCAAGTAGGAGCACAACTGCCAACTTAAGAGAAGGGATTTTGCATTAAATGGGTAATATCGACTCCACATCGTGTACTAACTGAAAAGGGGAAAATTCGGTGGAAGTCTTGACCGAGGTTCGATATGCCTAGAGTGTAGGGTATAGCATGATGTGTCAGTTGGATTTACTATGACTGATAGTTTTTTGCAAAATGGTCTTGAGAGACTTGTTGATGGCCTCTACCTGCCCATTTTCATGGGGATAATAAGGAGAGGAATGACCATGTTTAAACCCCAGCTTAGCTACTAGTTCATCCATCATTTCATTTTGAAAGTGACTGCCATGGTTAGTGACAATCTCACTCGGGATACCGAACTGGGCCATAATTTGATTGAATACGAAGAAAGTTGAAGTCTTTCCATCAGATTTAACTGTAGGCATGGCCTCGACCCACTTAGTAAAGTAGTCGACGACCACGATAATGTGTTGATGCCCCCCAACCGAAGTTGGTTTGCAATCAACAAAATCTACCCCCCACTTGGTGAAGGGACCAACGATAGTGACTGGGTGAAGGGGGGTTGGATGTGAGTGCATTTTTCGAGTGAACATCTGGCAGGGGTGACACTTCTTAACCGCTTCAATACAATCCTTAAAGATAGTAGGCCAAAAATAATCGACTCGCAAATTTTTTTGGGTTTTTGCAAGCCCGGATATATGACCACCACAAGTCCCACTGTGGAAATCGTTCAGTACAGACTCAACTTCTTCGTGAGTTAAACAACAATGCAAGATATCATCTATTCCTCGACGATACAAGGTGTCACCGATGATAGTATATTTCTTATCTTGATATCTTATACATTGTCGATCATCTCGTGAGAGATGTTGAGGGAACTTCAAAGTCTGTAGATAGAGAACAATGTCTCCATACTAGGGTTCAGACGAAGAGACAAGAAAAATGTGTTCATCCACAAACCAATCAACATGGATAACGTCCTCATCTAATCATGGAAAATCAAATATTAACTCTACAAAGACCAAGGATTTCTTGGATTTCATGAAAGCGAAATTGAGATCAAACTCCTGTAAATTGACAATCCATTTATTATATTTCTCCCCTATGATATGTTGGGTAAGGACATATTGAAATGGATTGACATCAAAAACCACCGTAGTCTTACAAAGCAATATGTAGTGACGCAAACATTGGATTGTGTGAACGACAACCAAACCTAGCTTCTCAATGTGAGTGTAACTAAATTCAGGACCGAGTAAAGTTCGACTAAAATAGTAAATGGTGTGCTCACGAAGCTCATCATCCTCCTGAACCATGACCATACCAATCGTATCCTCTTACGCGACGATATAAAGTGAGTAACCTCTACTATAGTAAGGTGGCTTCAGTAGAGGCACTGACACCAAATCTTTCTTCAAAGCATCAAAGGACTCCTGAGCTCGCTCATCCCAGATAAAAGGGGTGTCCTTATTCAAAAGACACATGAAACCTTTAGTGATAGTGGCATAGTTCACTATAAACCTATGAAGAAAGTTAGCTTTCCCCTATAGACCCTGAAGTTGTTTAATTGTGTGTGGGGGAGGCAACTGAAGTATTGCCTCAACCTTAAGTGGATCTACCATGATCCCAGTCTCAGAAACTAGAAAACCTAAAAGACGACCAGACTTAACGCAAAAGATGCACTTGTGAGGGTTCAACTAGATTCTATAGTAATGACATCTTTCAAAAACAAGCCGAAGATGAGTAATGTGATCCGCTCTCTTGCGAGAGTGAGCAACAAGGTCATCAAGGTAGGCTTTGACTATGTGCTTAAGATCGTGAAAGGTGAAAGTCATGGCACGCTAAAAGGTTGCTCCAACATTTTTAAGGCCGAAAGGCATCTTCCCATATGCAAAAGTACCCCAAGGACAAATAAATGACATCTTGTGTTCATCCTCGGGTTTAATTAGAATTTGATTATATCCTGAAAATCCATCCGTAATGGAAAATACTTCGCTTCACGTACACTTGTCGAGAATATGATTGATGAAAGGTGCGAGAAAGTTATCTTTAGGACAAGCCTTGTTCAGATCACGAAAATCTATACATACGCGGATGGTTCCTTGCTTCTTATCTATAGGAATGATGTTGGATACCCATTCGGTTAAAGGAACCAGGTAGATGAAGCCAACATTAAGTAGCTTCTCAACCTCTGCCTTAATAGCAGGGGTCTTTCGAGGGTTGACAACTCTAAGATGTTGCCGAACAAGTTTAGCATTCGGATAAATTTTAATATCATGTTCGACAATACGAGGGTCGATCCCTGACATCTCTTCATAGGACCAAGCAAATATGTCTCATAATTCCTTGAACAGTTCGATGTAGAACAAGATTTCTACTGGTGGACATTCTGCACCGATATTTACATTTTCAACCTTACCAGGGGTAGGAGAGATTTCGATCTGGACGGTAGGAGAAATGCTCGCCATATTTCCTTCAGCATAAATTCCGTGCGTATTAAGTGCAACTACAACCTGACTGACTATCTTGCTCAAAGTAGATCGGAAATCGTCATGTTCGATTCTTTCAAGATCTGGGATAAAATAAGAGCGATGATGCATATCATCCCAAGGTTTCTCAGAACCGTTCATGGCTTCAATGATGGCTTCATCCGAAGGAAAAGTCCTCTCGAGGGAATCATGTGAACAAGACAACGAGGTGTCCCACATAGGCCTGAACACGGGATCCTCCTCGTCCGTTGACGAGGGAACGTGATCAGGATCGACAGAAGAGTCAAGAATAAACGGATACACAATCTATGTTGCCGATAGTGGCATGGCCATCCCAACATGTGACTGACCTTCACAAGACGAAGTAAGGGAAGGTAGGGTCCACAGATCATTAAAATAAAATGTACGGAAAGGAATGGACCTCCTAGTCGAGACATGCCTACTGGACATGGCATAAATGTGATGGTTCGGTGCTGAAAAGATGAAAGTAACCATAAGGGAAGGATACATTCCAACACTGATATTCTCTGTTGTCGGCTGAGAATTGTCGATCACAGGGATCGACTATCCAAGAGATGCATTAGGACTAGAGCATGCAAAGGATAACTTATCGATCGTCACAATCTTCCCTTCATGAGGAAAGAAAAGAGTACGAAAGACAGACGACATGACGAATATCATAGCATAAGTCCAATTTCGACCTAGTAACAAGTTATAATCAAGAGGCACATCAACTACCTCCACTTCCACCTCTACCATCTTCCCACCTAACTGGACTGGAAAGGCAGGAAGAATACCATGAGGGTGGAAGGAATGACCGTCAAAAGAAGTCAACATGTTCGATGACCTGGAAAGGGTCGGAGAACCGAGAGCCTTCCAACAAACCAGAGACATCACACACGTAGCAACGCCTTCATCAAAAACCTTACGTTTGATGGTATACTTGGAATACTCCACGTGGATTTGTAAAGCCACATGGTAAGACAAGCGAGGCTTAACATCTGTGATGTCAAACTTGATAACCTTTGAGCCACTGGGTTCTAGAGTTCTCCTAAAGCAGAGAGTAAGGCATTCATCTATGAAGGACACATCTGGAGTACCTCTTGTTATCACTCCAGGAAACTCTTCTAGGTTGAGCTCGAAGATGCCTGGTAACTTAACTAATTCTCTCAATGATTAACTCAATGATGGATATGGGGTTAGATCAAGATGAATATCTACTAAATGGACTGTTTATTGAAGACTATCTAGTGATATTCAAACAGTATAAGGCTCTCAAGAGATGAAATCAGACAAGTTGTTCATCAAATAGAATAGAAGCTATTCACCTAACCAAATCACACATATATAAAACAATAAGTATGATGGGTCCAGAAACTAGGATAACCACTTATGATTCTTTGCTTAGCAATCAAATAGTGAGATGACAGTCACCTAAGGATCCTATAAGCATAGACAAAGAATAACATTCACTCATAAGTATAGACAGATAGGAAAGAAGAGATCTGATCGCATCAATGAAAGAAGCTTATAGGCTTGAATATATTTAAGAATAAGTCTTTATTACAGTAGCAACATAGTGAATCCAAAATCGAACCTTCATCCTCAAGGACTGAATTTCCCCCTCCTTTGCTACATCAATAGTCTATGGCTTTATAGCCTTTACATGAGAAATCTAGATCCTGAAAAGTAGGATCGGATTTACTTAAAATAGACAGTCAAAAACTGTCACAAAATAATAGGAAGAGATCCTAAAAACTAGATCAACTCCTTATCTTTTATGATCTTTATCTCCTTCAAAATATTTTCCAAGTGTAGAAAACCTTCCAAGGCTGTTGAATATCCATAGAAAACCGGATGGGTCGAATTTGCTATTTTTAGCCAAAAACTGTTTTCTGTGCCCAGAAAACAGGTGGTTATTTCCATTTTTCCACCATCTAAAACACCTCATACATAAAGACAAAACCTTAAATATGATGTATTTAATTATCATGCATCTTAAGAAACCATTCTCGAGAAGTTTGGCTGAGAAAAATTTAGATCTGGGCAAAAATACGACCTCTCTGCCATGTCTGTGCTTTTGGTGGCTAATGAACAATTGAAATGTTCACCTAAGCCACCAAAAATTATGGAAATATTCCTCTCAAATATTCATCCATATCTGTCAAATAAAAATAGATTTTGGAAAAATGAGAGAGGTTTTTGTAGATCGTTTTTTTGTGAGAAAAAAACTCTCTCAGTTATTTGAGATTCGTTTTTATTTTCCCGTGATCTTCATTTTAAAAACATATGTCAAACAGGTAAATTCCGAGATCCAAAAATTAGGGCTGAGAGATGAATTCGATTCTCCCAATCTATGACACCTGAAGGAAAATTGAGAGAGGGTATTGGTATTTGACATGTTAGGCACAAAAACCTCTGACCATTTCTAAAAATGATCTTCCGGTTTCTCAAAATCATTGTTCTAAAATGATGACTAAACCTAGTAAAAACGCATAATTTATGTGCTTTTGGTGGCTAGGAGAGCCCCAAATTTCGCGTTTAAGCTGCCAAAAGCTAGGATTTCGGTGGCTTAGAAGCCATTTTGGAAAAGCGCTTAGCCACTGAAACCTGAGTTTTGATTTATTTGAAGAAAAAATGAAATCTAATGTTTTTCAAACTTTATTACAGACACAAGGCTCTAAAAAATGAACCTTAAAAAATTTAGAAAAGTATTTTTCAATGACGTCCTATCACCTAAAATTAACAAATTTGACTATGTCATTTGAGGAGATAACATCTGGCTCCAACTGGGATGGAGACCTCCCTGCGAGGTTTCCAAGAACCTAATAGTTTTAGTCGCCTTTAGCATTGGGCATGGAGTAATCTGGCTTTTACAGCTAATCTTTTGTGAACCTGTAGCCTGCCTATAGCTGATATCTGTAAACCTTCAAAACTTCCATTCTCAAGATCTAGCTTTATTCATATAAACTAACTACCATTTCTACTACAAAATGGAAGAAAATAAATGATCGAGCAACGAGCTTATTTCCTACCCTACTCTACTCTAACCAACTCTGCAATTGGTTAAGTGAATGTTGACTTCCATAACAGCCATTCAAGCAATTTACAAATTGAAGAAACTTTGTCTCTATCATTGATCAACATTCGAGTTCTGAAATGTAACAACAACAATAAGAACTCTTTCTGGAAACCATACTCACCTGAAAACATGGGTGAGCTGAAGAAATCTGAAACCTTCCAGCTCTCTGAAAAATATAGCTCCATGAATGCTGCCATCGGATCCTTGAAAGGAAGATCAGAAACATGTTGGTCTTTGGGAAACCACTGCACATCTATAACAACCTCTTGCTCAGCCATGATTGTTCCTTTGCTAGAAGACTGGTCACCTTCTAGTTCTCTTATAATCAGATCTTGATCATCAATCATTAGAACTTTTTCTTTGGAAAAGTACTTAGAAAATGATGATAGAGCAATGTTTAAATGACAAGGATTATGATCAGCTAGGAACATGTAGTTTCCAGTGTAATCATTGGTTACTAAAGATTCATTCTGATTTACAAACTGATCACAAACTTTAGACTCATACCAGTCTCTGGAGAATTCTGCAAATACTGAAAAATCTGATTCTGAATCTGAAATGAACTCACATGCTCACTGTTGTTCCAAATCTTCTTTGACCTCATTACTCTTCTACTCAAAATCTGAAGTATACTGACATTCGACTTGCTCATGTTCTTGTAGGTTTTCAGAGTCAACCTGCATTCTGATCCACTTGGATGCACGAATGTTGTCCTCTACCTCTTGTGCATCTTGAAACAACTGGGTTAAGGATGAAGACTTCCTTTCTAGCAAAAGAAGGGAAAGTTCTGAATGAATACCTATACCATAATGTATCATGGCATTCGTCTCTATAGGACAGACCTCCAAAGGCATGTTATGGTATATGTTGAAAAATCTTCAATTGAAGATAGACAAAGCTTTATCTTGCTCTCCCTTCAAAGCATAAAAATCAACAAGGTATGAATCCAGTGATTTGTACTCACCCCAATACTTCAAGAAAGCATTAAAGAACTCGATCCAAGAGCCAATAGAATCAACTCTCAGACCCTTAAACCATGCAGCAACATCTCTGATCAAATATTTAGAGAAAAATTTCATGATCACATCTTCATGAACAATCTCAAAATGCTCAACAAAATCCTCAAAGGATTCCAAGTGCCTCTCAGCTGAAACTTGATTCTCTCCAGAAAACTAGGGAAGGTATTCATAACAGTCAAGAGGATAAGGATGAAGGAGACAAGGCAGCCTCAAAGGATTGAACATCTTCATCCCGATCTTAATTTGAAAAGCAGTGGGCTGCTCTTGAGGGATGAGAGGTTGATGAAAAGGTTTAGCAATAATGACAACAAGAACTAAAGTCTGAGTAGGTTTAGAATCAATCTTAATTTCCTCCATGTTATATGGCTGATCAGTTTCAAAAGGAATTTGGATACAGTGATCTTCCTTATGAAAGAGTCACAGTTCTTCAATGGAGTCGCCAGATAGAAAATTTCAACCAATAAAATGTCCAGGCTTTGTCTATCATCAAAGATGGATCTATGTCATGTCCCAAAGAAGCTGAGCTTCAATCTCCTCTCCCCGACAACGATGCCAATTTGTTATCACTCCAGGAAACTCTTCTAGGTTGAGCTCGAAGATGCCTGGTAACTTAACTAATTCTCTCAATGATGGGTATGGGGTTGGATCAAGATGAATATCTACTAACTAGACTGTTTATTGAAGATTGTCTGGTGATATTCAAACAGTATAAGGCTTTCAAGAGATGAAATCAGACAAGTTGTTTATCGAATATAACAGAAGCTAATCACCTAACCAAATCACACATATATAAAATAATAAGTATGATGGGTCCAGAAACTAGGATAACTACTTATGATTCTTTGCTTAGAAATCAAATAGTGAGATGACAGTCACCTAAGGATCATATAAGAATAGACAGAGAATAACATTCACTCATAAGTATAGACAGATAGGAAAGAAGAGATGTGATCACATCAATGAAAGAAGCTTATAGGCTTGAATATATTTAAGAATAAGTCTTTATTACAATAGCAACATAGTGAATCCAAAATCGAACCTTCAGCCTCAAGGAATGAATTTCCCCCTCCTTTGTTACATCAATAGTCTATGGATTTATAGCCTTTATATGAGAAATCTAGATCTTGAAAAGTAGGATCATATTTACTTAAAATAGACAGTAAAAAACTGTCACAAAAGAATAGGAAGAGATCCTAAAAACTACGTCAAGTCCTTATCTTTTATGATATTTATCTCCTTCAAAATATTTGCCAAGTGTAGAAAACCTTCCAAGGCTATTGAATATCCATAGAAAACCAGATGGGTCGAATTTGCTATTTTTAGCCAAAAACTGTTTTCTGTGCCCATAAAATAGGTGGTTATTTCCATTTTGCCACCATCTAAAACACCTCATACATCAAGACAAAACCTTAAATCTGATGTATTTAACTATCATGCATCTTAAGAAACCATTCTCGAGATGTTTGGATGAGAAAAAGTTAGATCTGGGCAAAAATACGACCTCTCTGCCATGTTTGTGCTTTCGGTTGCTAATGAACAGTTGAAATGTTCACCTAAGACACCAAAAATTATGGAAATATTCCTCTCAAAGATTCACCCATATCTCTCAAATAAAAATAGATTTTGGAAAACTAAGAGAGTTTTTTATATATAGGTTTGTTTTGAGAAAAAATCTCTCTTAGTTATTTGAGATTCATTTTTATTTTCCCGTGATATTCATTTCAAAAACATGTGTCAAACAGGTAAACATGTGTAGGAAAATTGAGAGAGGTTATTGGTCTTTGACATGTTAGGCACAAAAACCTCCGATCAGTTCTCAAAATGATCTTCTAGTTTCTCAAAATCATTGTTTGAAAATGATGACTCAACCTAGTAAAAACACATAATTTCTGTGCTTTCAGTGGCTAGGAGAGCCCCTAATTTTCTGTTTAAGCTGTCGAAAGCTAGGATTTCGGTGGCTTAGAAGCCCTTTTGGAAAAATCGCTTAGCCACCAAAACCTGAGTTCTAATTTTTTTGAAGAAAAAACGAAATCTAATGCTTTTCAAACTTTATTACAAACATAAGGCTCTCAAAAATGAACCTTAAAAAAATTAGAAAAGTATTTTTCAATGACCTCCTATCACCTAAAATTATCAAATTTGATTATGTTATTTGAGGAGATAACACCTCCAAAGCCGACATCACACAAGGGGTTTAACCTAGGTCCTCAACAATGGAGTAGTTTTGGGCAACTCTAGCATTTATATTATGGGTAGAGCACTTGAGTACTCCTTTCAGAATACGAGGTGGTGGCTCTGGTTTCTCAATCTGTAAAGTCGTCTTCAGAGGAGGAGGAGATTCTATACCAGGAATAGTTTGTTTATAACTATAGTCTCGATCTTGAGTGGCTATATTTATTTTCGCATCGACCATGTTGATACATAAATAGTCGCCATCTTGCGACTGCTGGATTTGACCTCCACCAACCGCATTTCCAGAGTTTGAGGAGCTCAAGGCTAAGTGTTGATTATGAGAGAATGTATTCGTCAACACAATGAGGGATTGAACTAATAGCCTCACAGCTTCTGCAAGTTTGGGGCACAATGGGTAAGGTGATCATCTGTGCAAATCTTACAGGGAAACTTCACCTTACATTTTTCTCGTTTTCCCTCTCCAACATTACTACTCGACTTCTCATTATTATTATTATCCTTGGGTTTATTACCATTTTTCCCACCCTTACGGCTATTACGTCCTTTCTTCTTATTCCCTCTTGGTCGCTAGTTGCCTTTCGGGTTGGCCGATGATTGCACTGAGTGTACATTTGCCGATTGGGTGGAGTTGGAGGATACAGACGAGGTTGGTCCTCCTACAGACTGGCTTAAAGACAACTCTTTCAACTGGTTTGTCACCGAGTCTATAGACTTTACATTGGTGGAACCTACGACGTCGTCGCCATGAGGTCCAAATTTTTTCCTAGGTTGACCGTGGTGCATCAGGAAGAAGGTGGTATAACATCCCAGACTGAGCATATATCAAATCTAATTGATGGGCCCTAAAAATTGTTTCTTCTTCAGTGGTAACCCTGGAAATAGCAACGTCCTTCGAGATAGGAGCGTACAAAGACTTAAGAAACCATTCTAAAAGAAAGGTCAAGGGTATAAGGGTCTTATTCAACCTCTTCCATCTACACCACTTCTGGATATGGTCTGAGATATGAGTGGCGGTGTCTTGACATAAAGTAGACAAGAGCTCTAAGCCAACATCATAAGGGATGAGAAACTAGAAGTGGTTAAGAAATACCATTACCAATTGACTAAAAGTCCCATATGCCCCCTTTGGTAGCTCAATATACCATTTCGCAACAACTCCGATGAGGGTGCGTTGAAATAATCTCAAACGAATAGAATCGTCATTAAGGGAGTTCGATGAGCACCAAAGGTGAAAGGTCGTGACATGATCACCTGGATCCTCTCCATTCTTACCCTCAAACTTCGGGATGTCGGAAGGAAGTTTGGTGAAGATTGGGGGCCATGTAGGATCGTGAATCACAGGGTCATTCATTAACTTAGCCAAATTTGGCAGATTAAGCGTGGCCAAAAAAGAGAGATGGGGTTGCGACATCTGGCCCCAACCTCCTGGGAAAGATTGCGCTTGTGGATTTGCAGGCCATCCAAGGTTCTGGTAAACATCATGGCCCTGTCTGACATTATAAGTCCCTCCTCCAAGCTGATTCATATAAGGTGGGTTGGGCATCATTCCAGCCGGAATGTTCTATTGAGGGTTATAGAAATTGCCCCCAGTCAGATTAGATCCAGGTTGGGGGTTTCCCAAAGTGTGAAACTAATATCCTCCATATTGGAAACTAAAGGATAAGGGTGGATTCATCATGCCAAAAGAATTGGTCAGAATCTGTGTCGAGGAGGTAGGATTGTAGGATGAAACTTGAGACGAAGCTTGTCTGCTAGGTTGCTAATTCCACCTAGAAGTAGGAGGATTGGACCTAGGGTTAAAAGTAGGGATAACTCCCATATTAGGAGTCATTTGAGGGAATTGAGATCCACCAAATGAAAAATGAGTCTAGGGAGGTGTACTACCCCCAATCCCAAAGCACATTAGGGCCAGCAGCTGGGATGGAGCTCAAAAACTGCAAGGTGAAGTTAGCCATACCATAAGAAAATGGACAAGAAGCCATAGGGATGGACTGAACATTGTAGCCCGGTGAGTGGCCAAGAGACCCAAAGGGGTTCGAGGTGGTAGCATGAGAATTAACTATAGGTCAGGCCATAGTAATGATAGGTGCCTCCAACACTACGACCATGGAGGTTGCAGGAGTCGAAGGGGTACCATTAACTATAGTATGTATGGGAGTCGAATGGCTCCCGATATTCTGAAGACCAGGTTTAGTACTAATCCTTGTAGAATCACAAGTTTGAACGATGGATGTGTGTGTACCACGTATAATGATTCGACGCCTTTTAGAAGGAAAGGACACAAAATCCAGTGGTAACTGTAACAAGCGACGGGACCGGCGGGGAGGCTGGTCCGACTCCACGATGACTTAAAACTCTAAAAGATAAAAAAATATATCCTAAGGCCAACTAGTAAGCAAAGAGCATGGAGGAATTTTGAAGGTTTATGGAGTTTTGTTTGTTGCAATAGGCACCAAGGTCACTGATGTTCTACACAGTGCAGTGCACGAGACCCACAGTGTATGACTGGTGTTACTCACTACCTACAAATATGAAAAGCCAGCTAACGGAGTGCAAACAGGGGGATAAAAGAAATTTTGGGTTTGCCTCCATCTTGTGTATTTTCTTTTTCGAGTGGGTTCCAGGTTTGGGACCTAAAGTGGAGATCTTTCCTCGAGGACCTCATGATCCAGGCATGGCACGGTGGACCGAGGTGATGAGGTGGCAGGGAGGAGGTAGGGTGCTGACACCCTACAATGAGGACTTATTCTATTGGTGGAGGCGAAAGATCATCGCTATATATGACTATCCATACGAGGGGATCAAATTTAGAGGAGATCCAAACATGCCACTCCCACCAGGAGCCACCTACAGTGACATAGGTAAGTAAAAAGTTTTTACACATATATATTTTTTTGTATTTTTGTATAATGAGGACAAAAATATTTTTGGATGGTGCTTAAGTACTGACTAGACTTTATGTATTGCAGACATGGGTCCGCGACGGCTAGAGGGTTTCCCTCGACATCAACGGGGAAACCGGGGAGACGAGGTGACGAGAAGAGAGGCCAAGAGAGTCATACAAAACATGCAAGGCAACCTTTCGCATATGACTCACAGGATACCCATGGTTCAGGTAGAAGATCTTCCTGAAGCCATGCAGTGAGAGGTGGTTGGTGTACCTAGGGCATGGGTACGAATCTTTCGACGTCTCGCAAATGCCATGATTTGCTACCATGACACACATCCGGTGCCACAGGCGTAGATGTCGTGGGATATTATGATACTAGCTGTATATGTGTATTGAGGGTGTTGGCCCCATTTTTTACTATAAACACCAATTTTTTTGAAATATATAAAAGATGATCTTCGACTTTACTTATATTTTACAATGTGTACATTGATTAAATGGTTTTTTCTGCTTTTAATTATGTGACAAATGCCAATCTAAAACAAATTTAGCATAAGCATCGAATACATGATTATAATTCCTTGGAATATGCTAATATGTAATGAAATCAAATTGTCATTCTAAAGGACGCACCCGTAGGAATCGTCAGAGTAAAGTAGGATCAGGCGCGCGGTAACGACCATTCAACCGACGTACTACTAACTGGGAATCCAGGCAAACTTCTAGTGAACAAATGCCATGTGAGATATCATGGTGTAAAATTTCTATAATGACGCTATATTCGACCACATTATATGTGGAAGACCCTAGGCATACGCCTCCTGAAGACACCAGTAGACCCTCAGGTGAATAAACCACCCAAGCAACGAAAGTCAAGTTCTGTGTGTGACAACTAGCCTCGTCTGCAAATTACACTAAATTACATTAGTATACAAGGAGTTCCTCTCAAGCTTGGGGCTCAAGCGTAGTATCTTTTCAAGTAGAGCCCATTTTTGGGCTTAGCCAACTTATTCCCTTCGTAATCTTCTAACTCATAGGCTCATTTTTTTATAACTATAGTCTCGAGATCGAGTGGCTATATCAATTTTTGCATCGACCATGTTATTACATCAATGGTCGCCATCTTGCGACTGCTAGCTTTGACCTCCACCAGCCGCATTTCCGTGGTTTGAGGAGCTCGAGGCTAAGTGTTGATTACGAGGGAATGGATTCGTTAGCACGGCGGGCGATTGAGCTAATACCCTTGCAGCTTCTGCAATTTTGGGGCATAATGGGTAAGGTGATCATCTGTGTAAAGCATACAGGGAAACTTCACCTTACGTTTTTCTCATTTTCCCTCTCCAACATTACTACTCGTCTTCTCATTATTATAATTATCCTTGGGTATATTACCATTATTCCCACCCTTATAGTTGTTACGTTTTTTCTTCTTATTCCCCCCTGGTCGTTGGCTACCATTCGAGTTGGCAAACAATTGGACTAAGTGTACATCCACCAACTGTGTGGGGTTGGAGGATACAGATGAGGCTGGTCCTCCTGCAGACTAGATTAAAGACAATTCTTTCATCTGGTTTTTCACCGAGTCTGTGGACTTTACTTTGGTGGAACCTACAATGCCATCGGAATGAGTTTCGGGTTTTGTCCTAGGGTCATCAGTAGACCGTGGTGTGTCAGGAAGAAGGTGGTATAACATCCCAGACTGAGCATATATCAAATCTAGCTGTTGGGCCCTAAAAATTCCTTCTTCTTTAGTGGTAACCCCGAAAGTAGAAATGTCCTTCAAGATAGAAGCGTACAAAGAGTTAAGAAACCATTCTAAAAGAAATCTTGGGGGTATAAGGGTCTTAATCAACCTCTTCCGTCTATGCCACTCATGGATATGGTTCGAGATATGAGTGGTGGTGTCATGACGTCAAGTAGACAAGAGCTCTAAGACAACGTCATAACGGAATGGCATCTGGAAGTGGTTAGGAAATACTATTACCAATTGACTAAAAGTCCCATACGCCCCCTTTGGTAGCTCGATATACCATTTCATAGCAACTTCGATGAGGGTGCATTGAAATAATCTCAAACAAATAGAATCGTCATTAAGGGAATTCGATGAGAACCAAAGGTGAAAGGTCGTGACGTGATCACCAGGATCCTCTCCATTATTACCCTCTAACTTCGGGATGTTGGAAGGAAGTTTGGTGGAGACCAGGGGCCATGTAGGACCGTGACTCACAAGTTCATTCATTAACTTAGCCAAATTTGGCAGATTAAGCGTGGCTATAAAAGGGAGACGGGGTTGCGACATCTGGCCCAACCTCCCGGGAAAGATTGCGCTTGTGGATTTGTAGGCCATCTAAGGTTCTGGTAAACACCATGGCCCTATCTGGAATTATAAGTCCCTCCTCTAGGCTGATTCATATAAGGTGGGTTAGGCATCATTCCAGTCGGAATGTTCTGTTTAGAGTTATAGAAATTGCCCCCAGCCGGATTAGATCCAGGTTGGGGGTTGACCAAAGTGTGAAACCGATCTCCTTCGGATTGGAAACCGGAGGATAAGGGTGGATTCATCATGCCAAAAGCATTGGTCGTAATCTGCACTGAGGAGGTAGGATTGTAGGACACAACTTGAGCCGAATCTTTTTCGCTAGGTTGATAATTCGACCAAGAAGTAGGAGGATTGGACCCAAGGTTAAGAGTAGGGATACCTCCCATATTAGGAGTCATTTGAGGGATTTGAGATCCACCAAATGAAAAAGGAGTGTAGGGAGGTGTACTTCCCCCAATCCCAAAGCTAGCATGAGGGCCAACAGTTGGGATGGAGCTCGACAACTGTGAGGTGAAGTTAGGAATACCATAAGAAAATGGACTAGAAGCCATAGGGATGGATTGAACATTGTATCCCGATGAGTGGCAAAGAGACCCAAAGGGGTTCGAGGGGGTAGCATGAGCATTAACTATAGGTCGGGCCATAGTAATGATAGGTGCCTCTGGCACTACAACCATGGATGTTTTAGGATTCGAAGGGGTTCCATTAACAATAATAGGTATGGGAGTCGAAGGGCTCCCGAAATTCTGAAGACCAGGTTCAATACTAATCCTTGTAGAATCACAAGTATGAACGGTGGATGTGTGTGTACCACGTATAATGATTCGACGCCTTTTAGAAGGCAAGGACACAAAATCTGGTGGTAACTGTAACAAGTGACGAGATCGACGAGGAGGTTGGTTCGACTCCACGATGATTTAAGACACTAAAAGATAAAAAAATATATCCTAAGGCCAACTAGTAAGCAGAGAGCACACCAAAATTCAAATTGCCAAAATGCATGCAAACATAGTAAAGTGGTTGAGTGGCCTCCCTCTCTACAAAAGGTATGTCTCATCCAAGAGGGACCTGAGACTCCCTGCTAAAGATCGGAGATAACATAGTCAGTTATAAGGGCCCTCGTGGGCTTAACAACCAATCGGTCAGATCCCCCCGAAGAGGTAATCCTCCATAAAGGTTGTGTGTTGTCCAACCCTTATGTGACCCAAGGTACCTGTAGAATAACCCCTACAAGTAACCTATGAGATACCTAATTCAAGCAACTAATCAACCACTGTATAATCGATGCACAAATGAGCATTCGTAAGTCCGGATCACCGTATGGGCTGGGTAACAAAGCCTGCAACCTTGAAAGCACCACCTCTCACAGAGGTATGGGCACTAGCAAGATCCCCAAATACGAATAAATCCACATAAATATCTCTGACGCTAGGCGAGTATCTGGGGGATATCCCTTCCACCAACTTCACACGACCTCGTGACTAACTCCGATGTGAGTGGAGCCTCCTGATCTTACCAATTATACAATGGATTTCTCCACTCCCTGACTCAGACACATATGTTGATTTAATTTCCTTGGAGAAGTTTACTCACAAAATCCTATTCCAAGGCACTAAATCCTAGGCTAGTTTGTGCACCCTAGAAAATAAAATCATTACTAATAAATTTTAAATTATAGCATTGATTTTATGGCCGTGATTACTCAAAAAGGTATGGTGGTGAAACTCATGATGTTATGACTCTACAAGGAAAGTAAATATGATAGTAATGCAAAGTCCTAACTTTAACTTTTAATGTATGATATGCTTCTAAAAACGATGCAATTCTCAAATTCAACTCTGCAATTTAGAAATAAAATGCAATCTTTCACTATATGCATTAATCTAATGATAAAATCAAAGACAAAAATGCCAAGCAGTGAAAAATGCCTATTTTTTTGTATTTTCAATATATCGAAATTGAAAATGCATGGACTGAAAAATAACTTGATATATAGACCTACTGTGTATAAGAGAGAGATAACTCAAGCAGGATATCAAGCAATGAAACACCCATCCCAATGTACAAGGACAATAAAAATGGAAAGATGAAGAGAAAAACTTCACCCAAAAGTCCAACCAAAAGAGGGTTTCCAGTCATCCCACAAGCACTCAACAGGCACTACAGAGACCTAAGAAGGCTCAGTAAGCATCAAATCCCACCCAACAAACACCATACCAAGAAAAAAGACAAGGAAAAAGGTGTGCGTTAATTTTTGGGCAAACAATGCATATATACGCATCTTGCAGTGAGACAAACCGTGTATGTATGCGATTGTCAAGAAAAAAAAGGCGTGTATATGCTTTGAAACAAGGCCAGGCAAGGGAGAAAGGCTGAAAACTCAGACCCAGAGTGAACAGGAGCTGTCAAGCAATGATACGACAAGAACTACAATAGAAACAAGAGCAATCTAAAGAGAAAAATACATCAAACCCTAAGAAAGAAGATCTCCCCAGTGGAGTCACCAATTCTGTTATGAGGAAAATCCCTCTATGGCTAGGGTGAACCACAATAGACAGGTATGACTACATAAATATACTCAATTCCAACATATGCTATATAAACCAATATGCAAGCAAGGTAAGAAAGAGGCCTACCTTGTCCAAACGTTTGATGATGTCCATCGTTGAGCACTTTGACCCAAAGCTTTATACCTGCAACAAGTTCTCAATAAACAAGCAGAGCAAGCATATAGTGATAATATAAAAAGTTAGCACATTAGATAGCATAATCCATTAATATACAAAACAAACATGCCCATGGATAACAATTCATATATTTGCAAGATATCAATTGTACGAGAAATGAGTATTTCTATTAAAAAATTATCAACAGAAGTGAAATTGTTACAGACTTCCGTGTCGGCACGGTATGAAACCAAGAAACTAAGTTCCTTCCAATTGGGTCCCCACCACTTCAATCCTCCACCAACGACAAGCTTATATAAGGGAGACAAAGAGATTCTCCATCTAATAAGGGAAGAGCTTGGGGGTTGAACACCGAGTTCAGACTTAAAGGACAAAGGGATGCAGACTCAATAATGAAGTAATAATTTCTCCAGAGTAACTTTGCTCTCAAAGTTGAATTCTCTCCTCTTTCCATAGCTCGGAATTTGCTTCTTTATAGCCTTCAAAATGCAACTGAAGGCTGAGTTGGAACGTTTCCAGTATATGGAAGGCCAAGGATCTGAGATCTCCAGTCGTGACATGGAAACCCGACATTAAATTTTGATTTTCTGGCACAAATCTCGATGTACACAGGTTATAGTGGAGAAGCCAGCGTATACGCATGTTGTATAGCTTTTAGGGTGCGTACAAGTGGAAAAATATTTATTTTTGTCTATGGATTTATCAATTAGGGAAAGTAAGTTTGCATGGGGGAATGGAGTAAGGCCCTCTTTGCAAGATTGCATAGGGTGAGGCAAATCTTTCTCTAACATAAGAGGTCTTCATGAACCGTAAGGATTCAAGGTGCTCTTCTTAACCTTCTCCTCTCTCTCTCTCTTTTATCACTTAGTCTAGATTGTTTTGGGGTAGATTAGAGATAAGTCATTCTTTTAAGGGAGTTATCACTCTGCCTAGTCCTTAGACCCAGTTTAGGGATAATTTTACCTATAGCAATAGGTTGCTAACTGTGTGACAAAATTTGTGTTAGCTCATTTTGTCATTAAATTCCTACATAGTATCACAACTTGGACTCTGAGGTATAGTGAGCAGTGTTATTTTTAGGCAAGATTTGAAGGGGAAATATGTTGGTTGTTTTCTTTGAAAAATTGACAGGGAAATGATTTTTTGCATCTGGTATGAGGATTGGTTTGATGGGATTTCGAACTATTTACAATGGAAAGTCGGGATGTCAGCTATTGTCAGAGAGAACAAAATTTGGAGCTTTGTCAGCACCATAGTTGTTGTTCCCTCAGCAGACCCTATAGCTTTGGATTTACATGAGGTAAAGGAGGCCAAAGCTCAGAAGTTTATTCTAGATGGGGGGAAGGACCACCTTATCCCAAACTTAATTGAGAAGAAGATGGCCAAAGAGATGTGGGATGCACTGGAAAACCTTTACGAGACGAAGAATGAAAACCGAAAGATGGCCTTGAAGGATAAATTGAATGATAATAATACGGGTAAGGGTGAGAGTATGGCTTCTTATCTTAAATGGGTAGCTCAAGTGAAAGATGAGTTGGTAGTAGTTGGGGAGGTCATTTCGGATTCAGAGTTGGTGAGGTTAGCTTTCAAAGGCTTCACCAAGGAATGGGAAATCTTCGTGAAGTGTGTGGTGGGTCCTGAGAATCTTCTAGATTGGAGTAGACCATGGGACGATTTCACTCAGGAGGAGATCCATGAAGGATCTCATAGCAATGGATAGAAGGGAGATGGAGCTGATGAAGAGAATGTTACTCTTGCTACAAAGGGCAAGGGGAAGAAGAAAGGAAATTCCGGGAGGGACTTGAGAAAAGTCAGATGTTTTTGTTGTAACTAGTTGGGGCACCTTTCTTCTGAGTGTCCCGAGAAGAAGAAGAAGAGAAAGGAACATGAGGGGCCTGATACAAATTCTACAACAACTACGGAGCACTTTTCATCCAACTTTGATATGGACTTTTCTTTGGTCACTCAAGTATCCAATGTCGGTATTGTTGGATTTGTGGGTGATAGCAGGTGGATTGTTGACAGTAGAGCCTCTTGTCACATGACAGGAATATGGGGTGTATTCCTTATTATCACAAAGACAGGTCCTGACCGAATGGTGGTGAGTGAAGGAGGTATGACACGAGTTGTACGTGGAGTTGGAAGGGTTCGATTCCTTCTCAAGCATGGAGGACTTCTGAAGGTTTATGGAGTTTTTTTTGTTCTGTGGTTGAGGGTTAACTTGGTCTTGGTATCAACCTTGGAAGATGTTGGATATTGTACATTGTTCAAGAGGGGACATGTATTTATCTACAGGGAGGGAGTGGATCCGGTTGAACCACATCTAATTGGTGATTGAAGGGATGGGTTGTACAAGTTGCAAGGAAAACCTATAGGTTATGATTCAGAGTCGGATGAGGATTCAAATGCTCTTGAGACTACGGTGGGCCAAGGATTAAGTATTGCATTCCCAGGGAAGAGAGTGAGTCTCTTTTGAGCACTAGTAGGAGGCTCAATTGGTGTGATCGAACAAAATCTCAGGATGGAGTGGATTCTCCTAAGAGCTCAGGGTTTAGAATAGTTTTCAGGAGGATGTATTCTGGTTTGAGGATGTCCTAAGGCATTCCTCTATGAAGGACATGCCTGGAGTACCTCCAAATCCGACATGGCACAAGTGGTTTGACCTACGTACTCAACAATGGAGTGGTTATGGGGGGCTCTAGCATTTAGATTATGGGTAGAGTTCTTGAGTACTCCTTTCAGAATACGAGGCGGTGGCTCTAGTTTCTCAATCTGTAAAGTCATCTTCGAAGGAGGGGGAGGAGATTCTAGAACAGGAATAGTTTGTTTAGAACTATAGTCTCCAGATCGAGTGGCTATATCAATTTTCACAACGACCATGTTGATACATAAACAATCACCATCTTGTGACTACTGGCTTTGACCTCCATCAACTGCATTTTCAGGGTTTGAGGAACTCGAGGCTAAGTGTTGATTATGAGGGAATGGATTCGTCATCACGATAGGTGATTAAGCTAATAGCCTCGCGGATTCTGCAAGTTTGGGGCGCAATGGGTAAGGTGATCATCTGTGCAAAGCTTACAGGGAAACTTCACCTTACGTTTTTCTTGTTTTCCCTCTCCAACATTACTACTCATCTTCTCATTATTATTATTATCCTTGGGTTTATTACCATTTTCCCCACCCTTACAGTTGTTACGTCCTTTTTTCTTATTCCCTCTTGGTCGTTGGTTATGATTCGGGTTGGCTGATGATTGCACTGAGTGTACATTTGCCGATTGGGTGGGGTTGGAGGATACAGACGAGGCTGGTCCTCCTGCAGACTGGTTTAAAGACAACTCTTTCAACTGGTTTTTCACCGAGTCAGTAGACTTTACATTGGTGGAACCTACGATTTCATCGACATGAGGTCTGGGTTTTTACGTAGGGTCATAAGTAGATTGTGGTGCGTTAGGAAGAAGGTGGTATAACATCCCAAACTGAGCATATATCAAATCTAATTGTTGGGCCCTAAAAATTGCTTCTTATTCAGTGGTAACCCTGGAAGTAGCAACTTCCTTTGAGATAGGAGTGTACAAAGACTTAAGAAACCATTTTAAAAGAAATCTTGGGGGTATAAGGGTCTTAATCAACCTCTTTCGTCTACGCCACTCCTAGATATGGTCTGAGATATGAGTGGTGGTGTCTTGACGTAAAGTAGACAAGAGCTCTAAGTCAACATCATAATGGATCAACAACTGGAAGTGGTTAAGAAAGACCATTACCAACTGACTAAAAGTCCCATATGCCCCCTTTGGTAGCTCGATATACCATTTCACAGCAACTTCAATGAGGGTGCATTGAAATAATCTCAAACGAATAGAATTGTCAGTAAGGGAGTTCGATGAGCACCAAAGGTGAAAGGTCATGACATGATCACCATGATCCTTTCCATTCTTACCCTCGAACTTCTGGATGTCAGAAGGAAGTTTGGTGGAGACCATGGGCCATGTAGGATCGTGACTCATAGGGCCATTCATTAACTTAGCCAAATTTGGCAGATTAAGCGTGGCCAAAAAAGGGAGATGCGGTTGTGACATCTGGCCCCATCCTCCTGGGAAAGATTGCACTTGTGGATTTGCAGGCCATCCAAGGTTCTAGAAAACACCATGGCCCTTTCCGACATTATAAGACCCTCCTCCGGGCTGATTCATAAAGGTGGTTTGGGCATCATTCTAGCTAGAATGTTCTGTTGAGGGTTATAGAAATTGCCCCCAGATGGATTAGATCCAGGTTGGGGGTTACCTAAAGTGTGAAACTGATCTCCTCCGGATTGGAAACTGGAGGATAAGGGTGGATTCATCATGCCAAAAGCATTGGTTGGAATCTACTTCGAGAAGGTAGGATTCTAGGATGAAACTTGAGCCGAAGCTTGTCTGCCAGGTTGATAATTCCACCCAGAAGTAGGAGGATTGGACCTAGGGTTAAGAGCAGGGACACCTCCCATATTAGGAGTCATTTGAGGGATTTGAGATCCACCAAATGAAAAAGGAGTGTAGGGAGATGTACTACCCCCAAGCCCAA